>JASSUY010017984.1:15502-39298 GCA_032466535.1 Forpus xanthops
AAGTTTAGATTGGATCTGAGGAAGAAATTCTTTCCTGTAAGGGTGGTGAGGCACTGGAATGGGTTGCCCAAGGAAGTCGTGAATGCTTCATCACTGGCAGTGTTCAAGGCTGGGTTGGCCATAGCCTTGAGTGGCATGGTTTAGTGTGACATGGGACGAGGATTGGAGCTAGATGATCTTAAGGTCCTTTCCAACCCTGACTATTCTAGGATTCTATGATTGTTGCTGCTCAGTCATATACTTGCCATCCTAAATTCATAGATTATTCCACTTTGACAAGAGGGGGCACAATCATCTTAGGGGAAGCCTTCTGTGGATCTGTGGTTGATTTATTGACTATAAAGAGTTAGGGACAAGGTGTTGTGGTCAAGAGTACCTCTGACCACAAAGTAGGAAGCAGTGTTTCGTTAATGCACCTCATTCTTGACTCTCAACCTGTGATTCTAATGCTGGTGATATAGATTGTAGAGCCTTGATTTCCTGCCCTTTTCATTCTTGAGATATCTCTGGTAGCTTGAAAGTAGATGATGGACTTTTACTAAAATCTGAAGTTGTTGCACTGCTGTCATGGCTGTTGGCTGGTGCAAGAGGAAAAGGTGTCCTTTCTGAAAAGTCAAAATCAGCCATGTGGAAGTGTGGTATTTCACTGCCCTGGTAGCTTTTCAGTGGTCATCGTGTGTTGCAGCAATTGTTTAACTGATGGCTTTGCTGATAAATGCCAAGTACTTCATAAGTATGGAAAACTCTCCTCAGCCCTTTCTGAAAGTGTTCAAGAAAACCTGACTGTAAAGAGGAGGATTAAAGCAGGCATCTGGGTAGAAAGTGTTTAGCTACTCATCCAGTGGTATTTGTGTCCGAGGTAATTCACGGGTATGCCAGAATTCTGAATAAAAGATGTTCTGTGGGGTTGAGGTGTCCCAGATAGGCTTGACCAAGTGTTATTTTACTCTTGAACTAGGATTATCTTGTCTTTTTCTTTAGTTTTAAATACAAGAGTGACGTGATTTATTTTGTGACATAACTGAACAATTGTGACTAGTCTTTATTTCTCCCTATTACATTCAAGTTTCTTAAGAATTATTAAGGAAGATTTTTTTTTTTCCCTAAGTAATTCTAAAAAAAAAAAAGTTTTGTTTAAAGAGAATATTTAACTACTGCTTAAGGAGTTAGAATAGGATAAAAGATAATGTAATAACTTTTTTTTTTTTCTGTGGATTATAAAATCTGGATAGGCTTTTGGAATTTTAGAAATTTTCAATAGTTCTGTGGGATATTTTGGTAAATTACTTCAGGTGAATATACAGAAAGAAGCTGTTGATGGTAATAGGCTAAAAACCGTAACCTGTTTTTCATCTTTTTAAACTCTTGGAAAAACAAGTTGCTTGAAACAGCAGGAAAATATGACTGAAAAAAATGGAGGTTATCTGTAGCATGTATGCAAATGCTATGTCAGTTGACTCATAGGTTTCCCAGTCCTCTGATTTTTTTTTTTATATATATTTATATATATATATCTATATATATATAGATATATATATATAGGTATTGATGTGGAATTGATAATGAAATACTGCAAAATGACTTTAAAACCTTTCACTTGGTTTGAGGTGACAAAAACCCTGTAATTTTCTACGGATGTGTTAATATATTTTATAGTGGTTTAAGGTCATATGCGTCTGTTGTGAGAAGATTGGATGGGTTGATTAGTCAGATTAACTATTTAAAAAAAAAATCCCTTTGCGGGTTAATCATGCTGTCAACTCAAGATTCCTCAAGGCTTCTCCACTTGTTTTCTTAATTCAACTTCACTCTGGAGATCTTGCTTCTCAATTTATTGTACAGAAATCTTAGGCTCCTAATTTAAGTGCAATTAGATGGCCAAAATTAGGTGCTCATATTGCCAATTCTCCTGCCTCCACTACTAGTTGTTCAAGTTTGTTGTGTGAAAAGAACTAAAACTTGACAATTTTCATCTTTGCTTGTGGGTGCTGCCATTGAGTCAGTGTCATCTGCTGATGAGTGGGAGGTGACATGAGCTCAGCAGTCGTGGGTTGGCAGGGAGGTGTCAGTGCAGCAGTTTTGTGACTCAGTTGTGATCAGCACTGTTTAAAAAATCTAGAGAAAATCCTGGATTCAGAGAATTAGTCCAGTCATTACTACACATTTTGGCAAGTTCCTGCATGCTTCATGTGACCTTGGCATTGCAGTGTTCTTTGGAGAGTCAAAAGGTTCAGTACAATGCAGGTACGGGTTTCAAAGCAGCAGCTTTCAGCTCTGCAAAGGGATGGTAAAGTCTGACAGCACAACACCATCCCTTCACATACCAGGCCTTTTTCAATGAGCCAGCGCTGCTGTGAATGGCACACTCAATAAATCACGGTTGGTCTTGCCCAGCCTATCCTGTAGGACCTTTACTTCATCTATCTAAGCTTTAGCTTGTAATGCCAGAGCTTGAAATCATTGCCTGACTCTAGATGTGTAGTGTTAAGATATCACCTGCTAGAGGTTGATCTGTATTGTTGATTCCCTATGTGTTGCTTTAGGAGGCAGCTTCTCTCTGTAGCTGATTGAATTTAGTTCTGACAATAGGCTTTCTGTTTTCTTTTTTTTACTTCGGTCCCTATCATATTGTTAATTCAACATACCTAGGAAACAATTAGCAATTGTTAACGTTACACAGATTGCTTGCACCAGTAAATGCCACCATCCTGTCAGGGAAGCTGGTTGCTTTTAGGCAATACACAGTGCTGCTATGTAAGATTTTTGTTTTTCAGAACAACAAAAAAATACAATTCAGGCACACCAAATGTAATTCTTCAGTTGTACTTTAAGCACAGAGGATTATTTTAAAACATAGTGACTTGTGACACAAAGAATGAACGCAGTGGTCTGTTAAATAGTGCCACATCTTAACACTTGTCTTGAAGAAGTAAAACAATTTTTTTCTATCTGTTTAGCGTTCTCTGGATTTTCAACTAATACCAAGTATGACCCATATCAGATCAAAGCAGAAATAGCCAGCCGTCGTGACAGAGTGAGTAATTTTTTCATTTTGTAAAAATACAAATTGGGCGTGGGGAAGGAAGGAGTCTGTGTGTTTTTCTTTGCCCTATCATTTACACTGGGTGTACATTTTTAGGATAGAATACTGTAAAACTGCTTTTCTACTCTGCCCTGCTGTTCTGTTAAATCTATATTTACCACATTTCAGTAACTTGCAAAGTAATGCTTTTTCCATGTTAAAAGCATAAAGCTTTTTGTGAAAGATTTTTGTCAGAGGCAAACTCAGCCAGGCTTTCAGAACGGACAGCTAGTAAATGCTCTGTAGCTGAATTCTTTCTTGATTAAGTGCAGTTCAAGCCCACTGGCTTCATAGTTTCCCATTTATCCTTTTTCAGTGGGATTCTGTGGATGTCACTGATTTCTAGATTTAGCCATTTGGAAAGCTGCTCACAGTTTGGTAGGCATGTTGGCCAGATAGAACTTTTTAGGTGATTTGGCCAGGGCTCCTCTATGAGGGGGTGCAAGCATTCTGATGGTGACAGGCAGTTGTGATAGGCAGTTCTGTAATAAAAATACCCCTTTTTTAAAAAAAAAAAAAGCTAGAATAATGCTTCTGGTACTGTCTTGGCTGAATAGTTTTCTTGAATTTCTCCCATGCTGCTTTAGCAAAGAAGTCTGCACATTAATTTCAAGCAAATTAATAGAGCAGATCTAAAAATCAGTTTATAATATCAAACTCTAGAACTTATTTCCAAATTGTATGTTTCTTTTTATTAAAAGATAAAATGGGATTTAGCATGCTAGTCACTTGGCTCACAAAATAAATAAAAAACACTTATCTTTGCAGGATAGTGTTCCATTTTTGTTGTAGTGACCACTTTTCACATGAGCGCCTCTGAAAGTAAATCCCGTTCACCACCCTTGAAAGGCATTTATTCTATCTGCGTGTGTTTACTACATGCTGACTGCTGTTTGCTTGTTTTACACGCTCTAAATGCCAGCATACTCTAAATGAGAAAACAAGCCTTACTTATTTAAATAGTATTTAAAAAAAATGAACAAAGTCTTCACTTAAATGGTTATTTCTCTCTTCCTAAATTTCAAAACAAAACAATCTTCTAAGTGCATAGGATAACTTTTTTAATTGTATGTCTGCATAGGCATTGAGTTGCTTCAGGTAATAGAATAAAATATGCACTGAAAGGTGTTTGTGGGTGTGATATTAGTGATGTAGTTTTTCATTTTACTTTTGGTGAGTGTTGAAAGAGGTTTTAGGAGCATTTTGGGATCTGGTGCCATGCCCTTCACTCTTGGAATAGAGCTGACAAAATAAATTTATGCCTGGATTTGGATGGATTTTATTTTATTTTTTTTTACTCCTTTTTTTAGTAATGGTTTTGTCCTTTTTTGACATACATGTAAAAATCAAGAGCACTCTGGATTAATTGTTGAAGAGATACCAAGCTTGATACTTTGAGAAGAGAGAGCTTTTTTCCTTCCACACCTGCCTTTCTTTGGTCTCAGTTCAGTCTCATGCCTCACTGGCACACACTGAAAACACCTTCATTCCCCTCATTTGTTGGAAGTCCCTTTGATTCTCCTCCCTCCATTGCTGTCAGTTATCTAGAAGATTTGGAGGGCAAGAAGCTCTTTCTTTGCAGATCATTCCTAGCGCTGATAGCAGTCTTTTAAGCCTGCCCAACCTACGTGGGCAACTGTTTTCATAAACCCATAAAATTATGTTTTGGAGACATCTCTGCTTTGTCACTTTTGATTTATGCTCACTGGTCGGATTAAGGTAGTTGTCAGGGAGATTGAGTAGGGAGGACAATATGAAAATAATGTAGAAAATCAGGCTGCCATTTCTGGGAGAGAGGCCAATTTTGTTGCCATTGATTTTTGTTTTCCCATATAGAAAAATTAACAGCATTCAGGGTTTTCTTAGGTTGACTAAAGTGTTGAAGACAGTTGAGAGGTGTCTGTCAGCTGCAAGGGGAGATGAGAAAATATATGTATTGAAACTTACTGTTGGCATAGGCTATTGGAGAAAGGAAACAAACAAAATAGATGAGGAAATTGATACTTTGCAGACTGAATATTGTGACCGCCATTTGATTAGGTCTTATGATATTATGTACAGAAGACTTAAGGTTTATGAACAGAAAGTATTCTGTTATTTTAATGTAAATTTTAAAGCAAAAAAGGGAAAGAGAACTTAGATTATAATTTCCAATTTTTTTAAGTAACCTAATGTTTTGTATTTTAAAAAGAATTATTTTTACTATGAAACTTTCTGTTACATTTTATTACTTTGTTTTGTTATCTTTAGCTTTCTAGGCTAAAACGAGAATTGGCACAGATGAAGCAGGAGCTGCAATATAAGGAAAAAGGAGTGGAAACTCTGCAAGAGTAAGTTAAGAGTTTGTGGGAGGACCTTCTTTTTCTACATTCACCTTGGAATAATTTCTTTATAAAAATATTGCCAAAAAACATATGTGGTTGAAACTTCTTAGTTGCTTGGATTCAGAGTTTTTTGCTGTGATAAGTGGTACAGAGGGAGAGCTGTGTGAAATGATGGAAGGAGGGTTAGACAGAAGTAGTTGGAGATTTTATAGATCCACATGCAAAACCAGTTTTTATAGGCCCTCTTCTGTCACTGTTCTGAAGATGCTGAGGTGGAATTAGATTTGAAAAATTATTTTCCAAATGCTTTTTTGAGATATGTACAGCCTGAAGCACCATACAGTAGAGTAGTTTTCCTGTGAACAGTACCAAGGCTTTCTAGCTGGGTGCAGATATTCCTTGGGGCAGACTGTGCACCACAGTACTGCTTCTTCCTTTTATCTGATGGTCATATTGTCTCATTTCTGCACAATGTAGCTGATTTATATGTACTGCATATCTTATGGTCTGTGAGACCTTTGATTTTTTTTTTTTTTTTTTTTTTTTTTTTTTTTTTTTTTTTTTTTGTTGTTGTTGCATGAGTGCATGTAAATGTCAGTCCCTGTCTCCTCCCTGTGAGGAAAGGCAGCTCCAGGCAATTTGCCATTGCTCCCAGGGCTTTTAGGCAGCCTGTGCTCCATTTCCTTTGTGTTCAGTGGTGGCAAAAGTTGTGAACTGTTGTTGTGACCCTCTCCTTGCCACTTTTCCTGCAGACCATCAGATGGGAACTGAGTGACTTCCATCTGTGCACTGCTTAGTCACCTACGCACGTAGCAAGTACGTGGGATGGCCAGTGGGATAGGGAGAGAGGTTGCCAGGCCATGGAAAAGATGGCAGGTAAACACATGTTGTTGTGACTTCCAGATCTGTTCAACAAGGCTAGGGGCTAGACCGTGTGTTGAACAGCTCGTGGATTTGCCTTGAACATGTGGCCGTGCATTTAGAAATCTTGGCCTTTTTTCCCGCATGTGTGTGAATGAACTGCTTAACGCAGGCGCTTCCTGAAAACTTTGGAACCGTTGCATGGCTAGTGCATTTTGCAGCCTAAGTACAGTGTCCGTGGAGAAGTTCTTAAGCTTTGGATTCATTATGTTGGTGCTACAAAGCATGGGCGCACGCTTTTGCTTCAGTAATTCTGGCAAAGTTCCAGAGATCCTGGAGAAATTAGGTTACGTATTTTCCAACTTAGATTTTGTTTGGTATCATGTTAGCAAATAGGTATAAAGGGAGGACCTCAGATTTTGCTTTTAAAGGGGGCTGAGTAGTGCATGCACTTCATTTGGTGGTTTTGGTTTTTTTTTTTTTAAGCTTACACAGTTCTTCTGATTTATAATGCATTTTAAAAGATTCAGCAACGTATACTTGTTCAGCTAAAATCCTTCATATATTGGCAGATATAATGTAGTCATTTTCAGGCATAAATATGCTTTTATTGACTTCCTGAAGCCTTTACAGCTAGTTGGTGGAGTTGTTAATTTATGATATTAGCCGAAAATTAGTAAAACAAACCACTTAGTATATTTCAACAATAACTATTATAAGTAATCTAAGTGTAGTCAATGCTTTAAGGTGGAGGCCTATGTAAGTAAGCAGTAACAGAACAAAAGCATTTTAGTCTTAAGGTTCTTAATCATATTTTCTTTAAGTGAGAGTTGTCTTCCCTTTTGTACTTTCTGTATTGGTTTCCTTCTGGTTTGTTAGGTTATTTTAAGGGTTAGGTTATTTTTCAGTTGTTTTATAAAAGGACTAGCCACTTGAACAGGATTATTAAAGTATCTGAAGGCCATTTGAAGCTCAAGATTGCTTTAATTAATTCGTTTTATATGGCACAACAAAGTAGTGCAACTTTTTGAAAAGTGAAGTCTGGAAGTGATTTAGAGTACAAATGTTAGTCTTGGATTTTAGCCCAAGTGAAGTTGCTCATACTCCAGGATGGATGCATAGGAGAGACATTCAAGAGGAGAATTAGTTTAAAGCATATCTGATTAGTCAGTGGGTCACTCTAATAATTTAGTTTAAAAATTCCAGTATGACAACTCAGAGCTCTGGTGCTGCTTATTGCTGCTGTTGCTATGGTCACTCTGTCCCATTGGTGTACTAGGCCATTTGTTGTTGCTGGTGTGTTACCTGGCATTGCAGTGAATTTCTGTCAGTGTTTCTGCCTTCAAAGTCAAGTGCACTGACTTTACTTGAACCAGAGGCTGATGGGTTTATTTGTTTTTTATGTTTTCAAGTAATTTTTTAATTGCCTTTGTGGTGAGACCCATGATATCTTTGGAGCGGTTTGCCACTTTGCAGAGTAGTTACACTAACAAATGAAGAGCAAAGTTTTTCTAGCCACTTCGTGTAGTCAGGATACAGACTGGACTAAAAGCTTAACTGTGCTTTAGGTTGTCCCTGAGTGATCTCTTCCCTACCCTGTGTATTTGTGAGGAGAGAGGTCACTCAAGTCAAGTACCAGAGCTGAAGTATTTTGCCTTTTATATATCCATAAACTAAGTATATTATCTGAAAAGAAACAGCTTATGCTTTAAACCAAAAATGCATATCCCCCCAACCGACTTCTTTTGAGTCCTCCAAGTTTCTTGCATCTCAGACATTTCCCCCTTTTCTTATTTTTTCTAAATTTTTGGTCAGCATAGCTTTTCTTCCTTCTTGTGCTAGGTCAAATCTTCAGTTACTATGAAACTGAGAATAGTATGCATTCTATTCAGCTTTTTGTTAAAGCCATGTTCTTAACTTTTATTTCAAGTATAAGCCAGGAACAGTATTAGGAGCTGTCATGCTTTGGGCTTTCCATTTGGTTGAATGCTTGGTTTTGAAGGCTGACTGGAATGGGTTATGAGCAGGTATCGGAACCTGCTGCCATATGACTCAGTGTGCAACCTCTGCTGGCTGTAGCTCTCAGAGGAGACAAATTTTATGTGAAGGGTAGTTGGGTTGCTCTGTATTTTCATCATTTTATGTTGCTGTCTGATTCAGATGCCTTCGTTAAATGCATGTCACTTGCATTGACATTTTCTGCCTACAGTGTCTGCCTTGGATTCTATTTTGTTTTCTGTTCTTTTTAATTATAATCAAATGGCTTAAGCCATCTTTGACGAGAACTAAAAACCTAACTGAAACAAAACCATGAAACAACTAGGGAAAGGGGAGGGGGTGTTGTGAGAGGATTGAGGTTTTTTTAAATACCTCTACAACTCCTGTACACTCAGAATTTCAGACTTTGTCGTGCTGCAGCTTTTTATTTGGACTGTGATTCTACAGCTTCATCTAAATTTGGCAATGTTGTGATAAGCCTTTGGACATCACAGTCTCCCGTTGCCCAGTGAAGACTTTCTAGAGCTCATCACTTAAAGCCTGCAAAGTTTCCACCCTGTGTGACGGTGTTTCTTGGCCTCCACAGGTGCCTTTTTCCTGAGGTGCAGCTGATCCTGTTGCAGTCCAGTTACAGGGTTAAAGATGAGCCTTTCCTGGAGCAAACTCCTTTCTCTGACCTGGCGCCAGGGACTGAGAACGAGGAGCAGTTCCTCCTCCCCTGTGTTTTCAGTGACCCTTCTGTGTGCTGGCAGGAATTTTGAAGGAAGAAGGCATTTAGCAGCAAAGGAAATGAAAACTCAGCCAGTTGGCCACGGAAGTGGAGTGAACACTGTGGGAAGTTGGGAGACAGGGAGTTAGGACTTCCTAAACATTTTGTAGCTGCAGACTAGTTTAGAGGATATGAGACCTGACAAAAGCTTTACAATTGAATTTTAACTCGGCTACAGATCTGTGCTTTGGTGAGGACAGGGAGAGTCTCGCATTGTTGAAAGCATGTGGAGGAAAAGAGAGGAATATGAAAACTGCCCTACAGGACTGAAACTATTTCAAATGTATTGGTAGTTTTCCTTCAGGAAATGTGTACTTTATTCAGTTTTGTGTATTATGAGTGTTCTTTCTGTTCATACAACTGTCTAATCTGTATTTGTATCCTGTTCTTTTCTAGTTAATAAAATGGAAGATTCCTGTTAACTTTGTGGCTTTCAAAACTAGAGCTTTATGAAAAGAGGAAATAAAATTAACAACAAATAGTAAATATTTTTCTAAGAGATTTGGGTTGACAGCGATATTGATTTAAGCTCAAATACTTCTGGCAGTAGAAATTTTTATGATTCTTTTCTTAAACAAATACCAGTTCATGATGCTCAGGTACATGAATCTTTGGGTAACTGGACAGAAATATGGCTAAAATTACATAATTTCCTTTTTCTGAAATGTCACCTTGGACCTGGCAAGCAGTATAATGAGCACTTGTGTAGGAGGCGTTTTTGGGACTCATGTTTGGGTGGAATCTCTGTTCTTAGCATTAAGGTAACCTTCAGAGAAAACCACATTATCTTTTTCATGTAACTTTTAGTGAATTGGATTAGTTGTTTTATCATGGTTGTATCTAATGTTTTTAGGATTTTAATTAAAAATTAATGAAGGCTAAAGTAAATATCTTAAAACCAATCCCAACCAAACAAAAATACAACTTTCATCTATGTGACTCTTCACTCCTTTCTTGTTTTTTGAATAACAAATTGTAAAGGCCTATACATTTTCTTATGCAACATGGGAAAAATTGCATATAAGTGAAAAGCTTGCTGTTCAGACTTATTTTGTGTTACCTCCAGAAGCAGGAACTGTAAGAAAAAAAAAAAAAAAAAAAACCAGCATACTTTTTTTCCTGAATGTGTAATTAAGCCACAGGTTTTTATTCAAGCCGTTGAGTTTTCATCTTAATATTTTAATTTTGAAGCAAGTAATTTACTGCAAGTGGAATTTCACTGGCAGAACATGCTGGTGAGCGTGAATGACGCTTGTAGCTTGACACAATACCTACCTTGAAACTTTTAGTTACTCTCAGTAGTTTAAATTGAGTTTGGGTATTCTTCTCATTTATGTATAGCATACTCTCTTCTACTACATCTTTTCATAAACTGATGTCCTATGTAAGGTCTGATGTGTGTTTTATGTCTTATTTTGTCAAGTAGAGACTATTTTTTCCTGGAGTTGTTAGTACTTAGCATTGACTTAGGGACCATTATATACATACCACCTTTTTTTCTATATGCAGGCTTTCCAGGAAAATGGAGGTTTTCTCATTTTAACAGGAATTCAACAGAATTTTCTCTAATTGCTCTTGGTAGCCAGTTAAAATCTCATAGATGTTTGTTATAAATCCATGACCAGATGGTGGTTCTAATAAGTTCTGTAATCTCTGGTCTTGTTCTTTATCTAAAAATCAAAGCAAATTATTGAGATGATACATTGGACGGGGCTTCTGCATCCCAATCTGTTGTCCTTTATTATTGCAAACTGTTGGAAAAAAAACCTGAAAATTCAGTGCATATGCCACTTGAGATTGTTATGTCAAGATGGAAATGTGAGCACTACTTCAGCCTGAGATAGTAGTGTAGCAGTCTTACTCCTTGCAGAGTTTACATTTGGAATCTTCTGGGATGGTACCACGTGATGTTCCTTAGTGTGGGGCAAAGTTGTCTTTAGAAAAGATACTCAAAGATGCCCATAGTGGCAGGAAAGCATTTGCAATAAAAGTGTAGGAATTTAAAAATTTCTTCCCAAGAAAATGAAATGTCTTTTTTAGAAACTTTAAGGCAGGATCAGGTAGAAGTTGTTTAAAAGATGTTGGAGTGTGTACTAGTGCATGGAAAATATGACAGCTAGACTGCTAGTATCTTTCGAGTTATTACCATGTAGGTTAGTTAGGTTGATTTTACTTCTCTTGCATGAAATGGTCCAGAGACATTGCCTGAAAGCTGTGTATTAGGACATTAAAACCAGAAAATTTGTTGGTTCTGCAGAACCTGAGTAGATAAATGCATTGCTTTGTCTTTAGAGTGTACTTGACACAGAGTGCTGTGTTAATTCCAAACAGAATGTCATTTATTCCTGGAAATAAAGTGGTACATGAATAAACAAGAGATTGTAAAGCTTCTGCGTGCTTCCTAAATACATAAAAATTCCTGACTTTGTCAATATTTTCAACAGGATTGATCGTAAGATGTCAAATGCTCATACAAATTATAGACTGGATGAAGCACAAGCTATAATGAGTGAGCTTCGAACCATAAAGAAAGCTATATGCACAGGTGAAAAAGAAAGGCAGGACCTTATGCAGGTAAGAACTATGTAACTGAATAAGTAACTGCTAAAAAATAAGAAGCTACCTCTATTTTCTTGTTCATGATTGCATTAGGGTTACCAAGTTTAAATAAGCAAGTGAGGTGGCCTAAACTGATTTTTCTGTTTGATAATTGCCAATAGGAGGCAGCTCTAAAGAGGTCAGTAGTCATTGCCTATACTGTGAACACAAGACTTCAAAAGCAGTTTTGTTTTCTTGTCTCAGATACCGTACTATCCTTATATTTAGATCAATGCCTGTTAAATACAGCTTTCTGCTACTGCTGATTAACATCAAAGACTGCTATGGAGTAATTATGCTGCATTAGAAAAAATACCTTATAGTTCTTCAGTATTTGTATTTCATTCTGTTTCGTGTCTCTTTGTATTAGCTATAATGAAGTAGGGCTAATAAATTCATGTGCTAAAATGCTTACCAGTTTGCCACATTTTGAGTTTTATGAGTATTTCACAAACTTGGGTCTCTGTCACTATGCCACAGTTTAGCAGTTTTCCTGCTTTTGCCCTGAACATTCCTCTTAAGTACCTGTATCAAGACATACGTTGATTTTAAATATTCTTACAAAACCCTCAAAAGGTATGATTAAACACAACACATATAGAAACCATAAATGCAAGCTTTGAATTATTTCATGAATTGGAGCACAGGAAGCAAGGGAAGATACATGCCCGATAAGTGATGTAATTTTTGAATGGATTTTGCATCCTGCTTCAAACTTTAAATTGCTGTGTCTGTGTTATTAGTGTGATGGGAGCTTGATCCAAGAGCCACAAGCCTCTGCCACTTCAGGGACTTCAGCATAAACTTACCCAAATATGCTGCAGATAGAGAGGTGTGACAAGAACAATTCTCTTCAGTCACTCTTCATACTACTATATGGTTAAAGGCATCTTTGTTACCTAAATTTTAGGGACCACACTAAATTAATATTGCTATTCAAATATTTTCTTTCATTTTTCTCCACAGTAGTGTTCTGGTGTTGTTTTTTTTTATTATTGTTAAATGATACGGGTACTATGTAATATACATATAATGATTTTCCATGGTTTCACAATTACACAGTCTCCAATGCATTACCCAAAGGTCAGCTGATGGACCACAAATCCTTGTTTAAGTAAAAAGAATACTTAATTCACTTTGAAAAGTATCTGCATTGGCATCTTTTAACATATTTGATATTTTGTGTTGGACAAGTTTTAAAGCAATTCTTGGTCTTCCATGTGCCTGGCTAGCAAGAAATGACTTAGAAAGGCAGTTCTTCAGGGATGCAACAAAGTAACTAGGAATTAGAAATTTAATTACTTTAGCAAAGTAACTAGTAGTTTGAAAATGGGCATGTGATCTCAGGGCAGCTTAACTACTCACCTTGTTTTGACACCCCTAGTAGATTTACCCCCCTCCTCCCCCTTTTCCTTGTATTTGAATTTCTCAGTGGCACTAAATAGAGCTGTAAACTTTAAGATGCCTTGAAGTCATGTCTTAAACACTTAAGTGCATTTGCAGTTTCTTTAAGTACGGTATTGAAGAACTTGGAAGTCTAGGACCAAACTTGGCACTGAGAATTAGGCAATGCTGGCAGCGCCAGAATGTAGAGATTGTGAGTGACAGAAGCAAAAATGAAAGTGTTGCCATTGTTCCTCATGGATCTGTGTGGCATACAGGAAATACCAATCTAGGATGTATCCTTTTTGTCACTGGTGACACTCAGTTGTGATAACAATCAGTAATAAACATACAGTCCAGGAGAATCTAGAAAATGGTTGTTCCACACACACCTAGCATGCAAAACATTTATGCATGTTTTGTTGCAACTGTAACAAGGGATTAAATGCCATATTTAATAGTTTACAAAATTAGCAGTTGATAAAATTATGTATTTCTGTCAACTTGCTGTGCTCTGGAAAAAATATCCAGCTTTTTCCCTGATAGTTTCTAAGTTTTTCGCAAAAAAAAACCCTGGTTTTGTTGTCACCAAACTTTTCAGGGCTTTCTCTTTTTATAATTAATTGAAGATTATTGTTACAGGTTTATTTAGCTTTGTCAAATAAGTGCAAGTCTATTTTAAGTATCTAATAAGATCAGAATTTGATTTTTAATCTATTAATTTGAAACTGTTTTGCCCTCAGAAATGCTACACTTTAAAGCTATTGTTGGTAAGACAAGCTTTCTTATGAAAACCTTTTTGTTCTGAAATTTGTTTATAGAGGAGTTAGAAGTATTGTATGGGGATTTGTTTCAGAGAAAGGAAATAGACAATTTCTCACTATTTCTTAATTAAAATCCAGCCAGTATGAGCAACAGAACTAAACGTAGTGAAAGTGACTCAGTCTTGTGTAGGTGCTTGGAAAATTATAGCTGTCAGAAAATACGATAATTGGATTGAGTTGCGTGGGAGAGAAAACTGACGGGGAAGGAGAGGGTGGTCAGATTCAAACTGAGTGCTGTAGTTGCAAATAAAACCAAGTGGCAGTATCACTGCTCAAAAAAGATGGGCAAACTTTTTATACAAAGTTGAATAATCAAGTTGCACAGTCAGGTTCCTAAAAGCAGCATGTGTGTCTGTTCCTCTCCTTCCCCCTGTACTCCCCCAAATCCCTTTCACACTTTTGTTTCTGTTCCAGTATGTACATATGCTTTTAAAATGTTGTCCTTTAGCCGTAGTAAGCACTGTAGGATTTTTCTGTTTTTTTTTTTTAAAAAAAAAGCTTTTTTTTATTAGTTAGACTAAATAGAATATGTAGGAGTTGTATGTGGCAGAGAACTCCCAAATCAGGTAGTAACAATGATGAAATGGCAATGCTCATTTCCTTCTTTCTGAGTAGGTCTGGGTTGGTGTGCCTACGACTTTACATCCATACAATAGGCTGGTTTGGCAGTTTCTGTGGGATTGCCATAAATAATCCATGAACCCCAAATGAAAGATGGATTTCTCCATATGACATATAACAGGGGGGATATTACTCCTAGCAGTAATGTAAATTGTTTCTGTCTAAAAGTATGTGAACTAAGGTTGTAATTTTCCATGTTAGGATTGCTGGAGGCTGTGCTTTCGCTCATCCAAGTAGAAGGACTCAGAATGTATGTGCTTACCATAGAGCGTAGTCACCTATGCACGTAGTTGTAAGTTAAGGTGATGCTACTTGGTGATTGCCACCTGTCAAATGCTGTGTAATTTTAAAGTAGTTAAATTTAGGGTTCAGCAACTGTGCTCAGATAGAAAACCTGGCCAGCAGCAAAGCAGCCCTTCATTATCTGCCAAGGAGATGCTGAAGGCGTCAGGAGCATACCAGAAGTGTGTGAAGTAGCTGAAATACAGGCAGATGTTTAGACTGAAGTTCTGGCATCAGGGCCTTTGGTATTTCATATGCCTGTAACGCAGTATGCACTAGCCAAAGGTGACAGATGAGCCATAACCTGTCTGGAAGAAACTTTGCTTTCTTAATTCTCAGGTTTTGTTCTTGTGATTGGCTCTGCCTTACTGGGAAAAAGAGGACGTGTTTGATGTTTGTGTAACTATGATTTGAAACTGTTATTTCCATATTATAAACCTGTTAGTGACTCGTAGAATCATATCACAGAATCGTAGAATAGGTTGGGTTGGAGGGGACCTTAAAGATCATCTAGTTTTGACTCTGCCAGGGATGGGCAATCACAGCTTCCCTGGGCAAACTGTGCCAGTGTCTCACCACCTTCATAAAAAATTTCTTCAGTGAGTTTTGAAGAAGGGAGTTACTCAGGAGTCTGCTATTTTTAATTTTCATAACATGGAAGACACTCTGGTTTTCTTTTTGCCATGTCATAGAGCAGTTCTTTTTGCAGCAAGTCTTGGAGGATAAATGGACGCTAGCCTAGAGACTTCTTAACAGTGTAATTTGAAATAGAACTTTGTTGTCTCAGGACCGAGAAGAAACTGTTTTGTTTGTCCTTCATACTAAAATGGTACAGTTCAGTTGGGAGGTTGCAGAAGAATTGTTTTTTTGGGGGACTCAAGACAAATTGAGGTTCTGGAGGCACGTAGTGATAGCCTTGTCCCACTGCTGGCATGTCATCTGTCACTGCTAGTGCTGAGCGTTAAAATCCCAGCTGCGCACAGACCTTGTAGTACCATCACACATATGAGGAGGGAGCAGCAAGTGCTGTCTGGCATGTGGTATTGTACCTGTGTTTCTCTCTGCCTTTCTCCTTTGTTCATCCTGCACCAGGCTGGGTATTCTCCCGCTTTTTCATCATTAGTGGAAGCAGGCCTGAAGGAGCAATTGTTATATAAGGAGAACAAAGGGATGGACTGTGTAGGATAGAAATGGAGGCTACCAGAAAAAGCTGCTTTTTCTGACTAGTTTCAGGCCTGCTGCAATTCCAAGGGATGCTTCTTAGGCTCCAGAACCAGGTATCTCTGTCTTCAAGGTGGCCATGCTGTTCCTCTGAACCACAAACAGTTGCTGTTACACCAATTTGTCTTCTTGACTCCATTAGTTTGATTTGTTCTAAGAAAAGACAGCACTGATGGCTTATCTTTTTTGAACTGCACTCTGAACACTGAGAAATCTCCTGGTAAATGGATATGGACAATAACTGGGACTTTTTGCAAATCACCAGTTGTCAGAGCCACTGAGATTCCTGAGTTCCAGCCTTGTTCCAGTGCAGTGCATCCGACTTTTCTCAGATACTGCTACTTACTGGAGTAAACAGTTTTGAGAATTTCTAAGTTTATTTTTAGAAACATATAGTTTATGTAATGATTTATAAATCGAAACACAAGTTCACATAATTTGATTGTCCTTTATCTGCTGATGAGGGGCCAGAAATTAAAATATTTTAAATTTAAAAAAAAAAAAAAAAGTTCTTTTGGAGCATAATGGTTATAAACAGCAGCCTATGCAGTGGTTTTGCTATTGTTACTATTTGTAAGTTTTGAAAAAGAGAAGAATGTACAATCAGAAAATAAGTGATATTAACAATTGTATCCTTTTTTAAAGGAATATTACCAGCCTGTCAGCTAAGCTTGTATCGTCAAACTAGTTGCTGCTTTGTGTGATTATGCCTTACTCTCCTTCCCCCTTAAAGACTGCTTGAGGTTTCTACCCCTCACAGTTTGTGTCATTAGGCATCTTGGAGATGTCCCTTGCATAACCCAAAGTGTAAAATATCTCTTAATTATGTGAACCTTGGGTGAGAGAGTACAAGGGTGAAATCAGCTGTCATAGAAATACAATCAATACAAGATATTCATCAAGTTGGATATGATAGCAGTAGTGGCTAAGGAATGTAACCTGTGTACAAGATGGCAAAAGGGCAGATGGATCACATATATCTTCCTTATCAGCTAACCTGAAAGTTGACAGCTGCCAGATTTAAAGAATTGTAAGACATACAAATCTGAAATGGTCATAGATCTAAAAGAAGTAACTTAAAATCTGGTTATTGTTAGATGCACCTTTTAAAATGAAAGGCTTATTTCGCAGCAAAGCTTCTACATGTTAGTAACAGTACAGTAAGTTTTACTTCCTGTAAATAGCTCTGAAAGACAAGCTACCTGCCATAGTTCTAAAATAGATTGGTTGGCTGGTTGGGTTTTTGTTTTTTTGTTTTTTTTTTTTTTTTTCTCTGTTAATAAAGGAATTATAAAAATCATTTAATCTAATTTTTTTTTTTTAAATCTCTTCTCTCATAGAGCCTGGCCAAGTTAACAGATGGATTCAGGAATAGCTGTTGTATTACGGATTCCCTGCAGGATCTCCAGCACAATTCTGGTTCTCTCAGTGACTCCTGTTTACCTCAGCAACACTGTGATGCTTGTTCTCAGACTGACATCACTGGAGAGGTATGCATTCCTATGTGAGACATTTACTGTAGAAAAGAAGCTGCTTTTGTACTATAGTGATACGTTGTTACTTCCTTTTTTAAGAGCTGTTGACTGTACCAGAGCAAAAAGTCCAAAGCAGTATTAGTGATGAGAGAATTGTGTTTGCTGTTATTTACAGAACATGTGGGTGGCACCCCTGAGTGATGGTGGGCTTTGTGGCTCTGCTACTTGAGCATGGCACCAAGGCATAGTGATGTGCTCACAGGTAGTGACAGGTACAATCGGCTTCTGGGCTCAGCCAGCCCAGAAGAGCACTTCTCATGTCATCACTTTGGTGACCGCAGGTTCATCTCTTAAGTAACAGCTCTTGCTGAGGTTTCCACTGACCTCTTCCTTTCATGTCACTAGCTCTGACCTACTGATACATGTAATGCTGCAGGAAGGAAGAAAGCACTTTAGCCAGCTTGAAGCTGATACGTGGTTGTGCAACTGTGTGAGATGTTAGTATTCTGGTAGTAGTGATAGATGGTTTTGGTGCTCTTCATTTGATTTTTAAAATCTTGGGTTTATTATGCTTGTCATCATTGTTCATGTACATCAAAGATGTCAGGTAGGCCTATGCTTCTTTTCTCTGAGACAAGGGAAGTATTGGTTAGAGTTTCAAAGTATTTTTCCTAAAAACTAACAAAAATTCTCATCTATCATACCTTTATGCTGTAATATGCCATTAAATATAGTATTTGAGAGGAGCATATTTAGCATTCCCTGTAAATAGTTCTGTGTGAACAAAATCCTGTATTTCAGATAATAAAAATTTGGCTTGCGCTAGTACTATGGCAACATAGCTGTTCTTCATCAATAAAATTCTTCTGTAGATGAGACTAAAAAAAAAAAATGCAAGAAGGCAGACAACCTGTTTGTAGTTTGTTGGTACTGTAGCTTAGATGTTACTCCACATTTGGTTAGAAATTTCTATTGAATTATTTAACTTCTTAATTGGTAGGCTTCTTATCATTCCATTTTCTCCTTTCATTTGCTCACTAGTTGCTAAGTTGGATATCTCCAGAGGGCATCTGCAAAAAGGAAATCTATGTTTTCCAGAATATATACTCCTAATGCATCTATGAAAATTTAGCTAACTCTAGGCCATCTTTCAGTGTGTTAGGTAGATGGTACCTTTGGGATGTCATTTTTCGACTGGTGACGGATGTGATTATTGAATTCCAAAACCAAAAGGAGCATAACATCATTTTCCTATTCACAGAACATATTGAATGCCTTCCAAGACAAGTGTAGCCTGAAAACTGTATTTATCAGGCATAGTTTATTTGTTAGGAAAATAACATGAAGCAATTATGTTAATGGTTCGTCTGAATTCCCAGTAGTGGAATATGAGAAAAAAAAGAGGTGGTTTTTGTGGTTTGTTTTGTTTTTTTTTTAAATGTGATGATGAAGACAACAAAAGCAGCAGTTAAATGAGAAATCCAGAGATACAGCAATGAAGTTAAGTAGGGACTTGGGATTAACCTATTGGACCATATGCAGACTTCTGAAGAGGGGAACTGCTGATGCTCTAAGAAGGAGTGAAGTCACTGTACAAACTGAGCTGAATACAATGGGAGTTTTAGTATAAGTACATATTCTACAACTGGTTCAGGTCATGTTTTTAGAATAGTGTTTAAAACACACTAATGATCTAAGTGCTGGGTAACACATCACAGTACAGGGAAAGTTAATCTGAATTACTTCTAATTAAAGTCTATAAAATAGTTGTAGCGGGTAGAAAAATATTTCAAATACTCTTTATTATAGGCCCAGATAAAGTTGAAAAGCTTGGACCATTCATTAATAATTCAGTCTGCTAACCCTTGATTTCTGGGATCGCAATTTATTGAAAGGGCTCATTTATCTTATGTATGTTTAGCAATAAACTAGTTTTGTATTTCTAAAGCTTAAAATAGATTTTTATTACATTATTACCTAAGGCATTGAGATTTTTTTAGTGAGCCCGGTAAGTTAGAGTAATTTATACCTTTCTTTATTGTGAGAGTGTTTTTAAATTCTTATTTCTTCCTCTCTTTTTCCCCCTCCTTGCTCTTCAAATCTGCAAAAGTTTGGGTTTGATGACAAAACAAGACTTGTAGACAGAGTAAGACTGAACTGGCAGTATGAAGAGGCAAAGAAAAGGTAATTAAAGATGAATTTGGTTTTTTTCATTTTTACTCTTGTGATTTAAAATTTTCTGAGTAGAACTGGAGCCAGCCTCCTAGCTGAAATGTCTTTAAGAAGATTAATTTGCTTACTATTGAGTGGTTCACAGATAACAAAAGCTTAGGTAAACATATGCCTTTATCATAAGATTATTAAATTTGTTTGCAGAGATAAAGCTAAATGTCAGCCTCATCCTACACTTGTATAAACAAAATTGCAGCACTTTAATTGAATTGTTTTACATTTTCCTCCTCTTCTTAAACCTCAGTGTACACAGTTTTAAAATTTACATATATCGGCCTGGTGTGTCAGTACATTTGAAGCTTTGCATACCTGTGTTCTTAGTTCAGTTCACTGAAGCTGTGAACTCAGTGAAAGAATGTAGAACCTCTTGTGAGGTAAATGAAGATGCTCAGAGCTGAACAGAAGGGTACACAAAAAAATCATGAGAATGAAAAAGAATCTGATAAAAAAAAAAAGACTTGAATTAGATTAATTCCTCACTTGAATCTAATTGTGTATGCTAAGTATTTCTTTTGTTGATGTCAGTCTTGCAGTGCTTTTTAATGGCTTTGTGAAAGCAATCTGTTCTTATTTAGTAGTGTAGGTGTAGCCGATGACTTGAACATAGCAATTCTGTGCATTTGGGATTATTTTAATTTGTGCTGATAGCACATTCTCTTATTAAAATTGTCTGACATTTAAAGCATTATGTGTGGTCAACTTCAGAAACGTTTGGTTTTAATTTTTTTTCCTTCTCAGCTTTGTGTGTTTTGACAGCTTTTTCCATCACATAACAAGGGTTACGAAAAAGTTCACAACTTTTACCTCCTTTTTTTTGTGTCATGGTAACATTTTTCTTTGGGGAAATCATAATGCTCTCATGTGTCTTGGCAGGGAGTGAAAGCTTTATAGGCAATTCACTGCTGTGTTGTTCCTGGAAAATATACCCACGTTTGGATGTAATACAGGCTTAACAAAAAAAAAAAAAAAGTGCAAGTGTGTTAGAGATACCCAGCTAAATTGTCAGGATTTGTAACTGGACTAAAAGTCTGTGTTGTTAAATACTGCATGTGAATACCAGTGACTGTTACCTAGTAAAGGTTAAATAATTGGGCAAAAAAAGGGCAAAACAGAAATCTGTCAATGTCCTGTTTGGACACAGGCATAATGCTTTGCACTTCCATAGCCCAGTGATAATTTAAGAGTTCATGACAGTTACTGAAGGAAGGACAGAATTTAGTTTTGTAGTTTTTAGTTTAATGGAGCCACTGGTGCTGTGAAGATTGTGTTAAGTGGTTTTAGTTTGGTTTTCTGACGTAACTTTTCTGTGTGTTTTTCAAAGCAGTTCTCGTGTTATTGCAGGGAAAAGATGGAGTGTTGGGGCTTTTTTGGGAGGTGCGGTTGGTGTTTTGAGAGGTGGGTTTCTAGTAGCAGCATTTCTTCGATGGAAATTCTGAACATTTGTTTCTGCATGGAATGCAGTATTTTTGAACATCAGAAGTGAGCTCGGAATTAAGTGTAGAAAATCTGGGTAACTAACCTTCCAACTAGAGAATAGTAATTGCAATAAGGATAGTTTTGCTGTCTCAGGATAGCAGTTCCGACAATGTTCTGTTATTTATCAAAAGCATGCTAGTTGCTTTAAAATAGTAGCCTTATTCTGCCCAGTATGTTGTACGGAAGTAATCAGCTTTCAGCTTCTGAGTGGAACTGCACAAAGCTCATTGCCCCTACCAGTTATCTCTGTGGTTGCATTCTTCATTTATCATGCATTCCTTCCTCTTAGCTTGCTGGCATTTCTGTAGGGCTTTTGTCTCTACTAAATATCTTTGTGTTTGTTCTCCCTTGGCTGGTGGAATATTCGCTGTTACTGCGCAGTGTGGGTGACAGAATGTGCTGTGATAGATTAAAATCTACACAGTAGAAAATTCAAATGCTACAGTAAGTCATAACTGTAAAGCAGTATATTAGGACTACTTGCTTGTCAAATGGGGTATGGAAACATAACAAATAAGTACAACAGACAGACTTGTCTTATTTCTAAGTTTTAATGGGAGACTTTTAAAATACACTGTAAGAGAAAAGTAATGTCCTTTTACTTTAAAGGAAAGAAGGAAAAAGGCCCCTCAAAATAAAGGGAGGTGTTATATTTTAGTCACTCTTGTGCATCTAACCAAAAGATCATACAGCTCTAGACATGAGCAGAATATTTGATGTATGTAGTAAAGAAGTTCTTAAGAACAGAAGTATGTTCTCTGCATATGGAGTGTGAGCAAGAAAATGCTGCATTGGGAATTTTGAATGATCTTGAGGAAAGTATGAAAATTGGCTTATGATCCCAAAATCTCTCATAAATCTCTCATAAAAGATAATTTGATTTTAATCCTCCTTCAAAAGTCTCTAACTGCTGAGTGGTCTGGCCTTTGTATAAACTGAGACATTCACATAGCTATTTTTTTTTTCTCCTCTTCAGTTTCCCACTGGAAGGAAGTTGGATAATTTTCAATTTAATTTTTCCCCTGGGTATTTCAGATGTTGTGAGCTGTTGGTTCTGACATCATCAGCATGCTAGGGAAGATCATGTCCTTTCTCCTCTGTCTGATCCAGGCTCTGGGAGGAGGTGGCACATCAATTCTAATATTTAACTTACCAATCATGCTGCTGAGAGGCTCAATCACTTTTCTTCTGTTCTTTACTCCTCTTTTCCCATCCCTGCCCCCATTATTTCTAAATAAACTGTACCTTATTTTCATGAAATTTCTCCTCTCAGATCTGTCAGTGTGGCCCTCCAGAGGAGCCAGAGGGAGGGAGGACGGTCTTTTTGAACAGCCCCAAGCTGGCTGGATAAACAGTAGTTTTAGTTTCAGTTGCTATTTCAGTGAGACCACCTCTCATGAAAGCATTTGCACACTGGAAAGTGTACCCCTCAAGCGCTTTTCTGAATAGACTGTTTCATAGAAAAAGAAGTCAAAGTCAAATTGTTTTTCTTTGATAACAGTTAAGTTGTGCAATTCAATATAATGACTAAATGAAGTATATTAGTGAATGATCCTGAAATGTCATTGCTGTGGTACCTCATATCCTGTGAAGTATATTAATCAATAGATGAAAAATGATCCCTCCAAAAAGAAGCACCTATTTTTTTAACTGTGACTATGTTATGTTACATTATTTGCCAGTCTTATGGTAGCTGACTTTGGTGAACTAATATATCCATGCATCTTCAACCAGCTTATCTAATTTGGGTGCTAAAGCGGTAATTTGTATATGCCTTCTGTAAATCTTAATTCAGACATACTATTTTTCAGTTCAGTTGTTGAAATCATGCAGTGGCTATCAACAAATTTGTTTTAGCCTTGGAAAAGCTTCCTCCTTAGCTATGCTTAATGCTTCTACATCCCCTTTAAGACTGTCACTTCTTTCTTTTTGGTGTAGTTGATGAATAATTTATTTGCTGCAAACTTGCTGTCTGATTGTCAAAATTTATTTTCAGTTGGGCTTTAAAAGCAGTAAGACAAGCAGAAGTGTGGGAGTGCAGTTTGTCCTTGTACTGACATAACGCACTGTGGTTGGCTATTGGTAGCAACATTCAGTACCGATACAATATCGGGCTAGGACAGTTGACGTCATCTACTTGGACTTGTGTAAAGCGTTCAACACTGTCCCACACGACATCATTGTCTCTAAATTGGAGAGTCATCAATTTGATAGGTGGACCACTCGGTGGATAAAGAACTGGCTGGATGGCTGCACAGAAAGAGTTGTGGTGAATGGCTCAGTGTCCAGCTGGAGACCGGTAACGAGTGGTGTCCCTCAGGGATGGGTGTTGGGACTGGTCTTGTTCAACATCTTTGTCCGTTGACATAGACAGTGGGATTGAGTGTGCCTTCAACAAGTTTGCTGATGACACCAAGCTGTGTGGTTCTGTTGATGTGTTGGAGGGAAGGAATGCCATCCAGAGAGACCTTGACATGCTTGTAAGGTGGGCTGGTGCCAACCCTGTAAAGTTTAATCAGGCCTACACCTGGGTGGGAGCAATCCCAGGCACAGCTACAGGCTGGGCAGAGAAAAGATTCAGAGCAGCCCTGTGGAGAAGGACTTGGGGGTGTTGGTTGATGAGAAAATGAACATGAGCCAGCAGTGTGCT
>JASSUY010017987.1:0-14357 GCA_032466535.1 Forpus xanthops
AGCCTTCTCTTCTCCAGGCTGAACAGCCCCAACTCTCTCATCCTATCTTCATACAAGAGGTGCTCCAGTCCCCTGATCATCCTCATGGCTCTCCTCTGGACTTGTTCCAACAGCACCCGAACTGCCCACAATACTCCAAGTGAGGTCTCATGAGAGCAGAGTAGAGGGGCAGGATCACCTCCCTTGGCCTGCTGGTCACGCTGCTTTTGATGAGAAATAAGTTCTAAAAGTTGTCAAATAGAAATTAAATTTGCAGAAATAAATGCAGGACATAATGGTAGTCACCTCTCACCACCCCAGACCTGCACAATAAGCTCTGTCATGAAAGTGCTGACTTTTCAAACTAGTGATACTTTTCAAGCTGGTAGGGCACTGCTATACAACACCTTATACAATCTAAAAGTAAATTACATTTACTTTTTCACAGGAAATGGTTAAATATCACAACTTTTTCTATAATATTCATTTATTTCTTTTACCTAAATAATGGTATATATGAATATCTCATAAAGAGCAGGAGAATCTTTTTTTTCCTTCTGAAATTAATTTAATAAAAGCAAAGGCATTAAAATTTTACACAGAACTTTCTAAAATGCCAAAGTATTAAAATTAAGAGTAATAACTCCTGTAAGAATTCCTGAATTATACATTTTAAATTACAAGTCTCAAAAACTTGAGTGGGTATATTACAAAACTGAAAGTAAATTTCACAAACCCTATTCTAAGATTTTTCAGTGCAATGGTTTGTGTGAATTATTTAACATCTTCATTACATTGTCTGGAAAAGTACAATTTTATCTGACTCATGTCCTGACATTCTTGTAATGCAAATTTGCCTGCACAGGCATGCCACTAAATGCACGCATACATGTTTTTACAACTCAGATTCAGTACTGAAACTACAAATGTCAACATCATTTGCATTGCATTATATATACATCACTGCCTTCCAAGCATTATACACTTATTCTTCCACATTACATTTAAAATAAAGAACCAACCAACAAAAACAAAAAGAAAAAACAAACACCTCAAACTTTTGCCTGGCTTTCACGCTCTTTCAGAAGCACATAAAATTCTGGCTAGCAAAGGGTGACAGAATTCTACCAAAGGAAGTTTTTCTTTCAAAACTTGTGCCTAGTTAAGCAACAGAAGAGTTGCATTCCTTAGTACAGCACCTCTTTTGAAAGAATTGTGGCAGTCCAAATAATTGAATCAAAAGTGTTCAAACACCAATAAACATTTGTCTTGAGGTTAAAGATTTATACTAGATCTCACATTATCAGAACCATCCAGACCATCCCTAACACATGAAAGAGTGAGACACAGACAGATGATAACTGTAATTGAAAATTAAATCTGCTTATTTTTTTGTAACAAGGAGAAAGTAGTTTGGCAAAATACTACTACAGAGATTTTCTTTCTACTCTTCACTTCATTAGCATGTCTTCAAGTCTCACCAAAATCAGTGGGTAAAATTTCCACAGGCATTTTCAACCTAGCTATGTGGAGGGGAACTAGATGCTCTCCTAGATACTAAAATATCTTGAGATAGATCCTTTTGTCACTGGTGAGCTTTGCAGACATCTAAACCTCTATATGCATACGCCTCAGTTAAAATTCAGGTCAGTTAGCAGTCAATAATGAGTGTTGCTGGTTATGCTTACAAATGGCTTCAGTTCGCTACTCTTTAAAACCCACATACTGGAGAAAAAAAACCTAGAAGTCAGAATTTCCTGACCTATATGTATCTAACTATAAACCTAGTACATACGTTTCTCTTTTTCCAGCATTAAACTTGCCAGTTGCTGCCATGTCTACTTGTCAACAACTCCCAAATGAATGCACTGAATTGGGCCTTTCTAATTAACACATGTAAATAAAACCCATATTCAGAATGTCATTGCATGAGCTTGAGAGACACATAACCATTAGTGTTGTCAAAAAATTTCCAGCTGCTAAAGACCAGGTCAAGTGATAGAAAGAAATGTGACCTTTGTTGCAACTTGGCAGTCATAAACAAGGCAAAGTATTTTGTGTGTATTTCCCAGAGGATATATCAAGGACTCTTCAGCATGTTGAAGATTATAAGTAAGACTTAATTTGGGGTATTAATAGTTATATTGACAATTTAATCTCTGCAAATATTATTATTATTACAGGAAAAAGAGTTCTAAATCCATTTTGCTGACGCCATTAGCCTGGAAGTTCATCTGGCGAGATGTATTTCTCGCTTAGAATATAAATTCACTTGTGCAGTATGTATTTTGCAAAAATACAGAGCATGTTGGTTTCTAGCCATTACATTACAGGTGCCTGCAATTACATGGAACACACAATATTAACACTTTAATATTTAATTTCATAGCATGCCTATCTGGACAGGATGTGAGATGTCTAAATGAGGAATCTTATACTCACACTGTGTCATTAAACAAAATCTCACCTGAAATCACAAAGTTGTAGCTATAAAAATAGAGAATATGACTATTTTCTAAATGAAACTCATATTGTCAATATCATTAGTTTTATACTCTTGAGTGATTGCTTATTAAATGATTTCATATTTCATGATAGTCCAGTAAAAGCCATAATCTGAAATCACATATACTAGCTTTTATAAGGATATGAGGTACAGTTATACGTCTGTAGAAATGCATGTGAAACCATGATAAAAAATTACATGTTTTCCATAGAAAATACCCCTTCTTTTACAAAGAAAGCAAGACAAGTGAAGTGCAAAGGATCTACCAACAAAACCTTCAGAGAGGTTACAATGCATTCACTCAATGAATCAGTACAGTCTTATACCACAAAATAAACAGAAAGAAGCTCATACTTTCCAAATGAGGTGCACTAACATTCTTGATGAGCATAATGTGGATAAATAAAATTTCAAAAATGATACTGAACTATTTTTTAAATTACTACATCAACAAAATTAATGTGTATCATCTCTTTCAAGCTTGATTATTCCAGTGAAAGCATTCCTTTAATATTTATATAAACAGAAGTTTAACATGTATGCCTAAGCAAGAGAAATTATGTCACTAACCTCACGCTGTAGTCCCCCACATTAGCTCAAAATATATATTTTTTTAATTTAGAATCTCATAATTCATGTTTTGTACTCAAAAGGCACAACATTTATTCTCAGCTAAAACTCACTAGAAGTGAAATCACAGCAAGATCTAGCGCTATGAGAATTGTTCATCTAGCAGAACAGAATATGAACAGGAGTAGTGTTGCTACCTGAAGTACAACAAAAATAGGGCTAAGAGAGAAACAGTTAATGTAAGCATATCTCATGTTTTATTATCCACATATAATTCCGACAAAACACTGTTTTGTGTGCAAGGCTTTCTAGAATAAGTATAAAACTAACTTTCTTGGTTACAATGTGAAGCATGGACAGATTCACAAATCTTTTGTTGTTCACTAGTTATGAAAATTTGCCTTTTGTTACATCACAAAAAGCCACAGAAAATGATGGAGAAAGAAAGAAGAGAAGGAAAAGGAGGGAGGGAGGGAAGAAGGAAGGAAGGAAGCAATGTCAACCATTCAGCATATAACAAAGCAAATGAAAGAAATTCATTTTGCCTTACTGCACTGTGATTGACTTCATTTAGTGCCCAAGTTCTTTGCCACAGGCAAAGCTCCAAGATGCATCCTGAGATGGGGTTATAAAAAGAAACAAAAAAATAAAAAGGACTTGATAATAGCTCCATCATCTTCAACAGATGCAGAAGACCCACCTCAGAAGTGATGGGAAAGGAAACTGGTTTAAGGCTTGAATGCTTGAGATAGATGCTAACCATTTCTAGGACAAAAGCAACCCTCCTCTGAACAAGGAAACGTGAGAGTGAAGAGAAGCTGTTTTCTTTCCAGCAAGACAGAAGATACAGCTCCATAGAACTATGTTCTGAATATGGCTACATAGAACTACATTCTGAACTCCAAGAAGGATGGTCATTAGCAAAACTTCCAGTGTCGGTGTTTCCAAAGGAGGCCAGTATTGTTCTCTATATCTTGGGCTCATCAAGAACTCTATCTCAAGCTCAGAGATTAGACCATAAAAAGCAGACATCAAGAAAACAATATCTTTGGCACAGTCATACCCCAATGACAGACACAATTTGTTGTGTCATGGTCCCAAACTGGTTCTGTTTTCACACAGAAGGCTCTTCTGGAAACTTCTGTTGCTTGAGTTTTGCAGAAGTCAGTCTTAGCTAGGACATATGTCTGTCTGCAACACACAGTGAAGTCACACTTCTTAAAGGGCATCAGGTCAGCTTAACAGATGGACATAAATATAAGAATTGTCTGCTTAAGCTTTTTTTTTTTTTAAATAGATTTTCATGCAGACATGCTATAAAAAATAAAAGTGAATGGTGTCTATAACAACAGCAAATAGAGGGTAGTAGACAAAGGTAAATGATCCCTTAAGGACTGAGTGTATAAAATGAACACCACAAAGCACGACCAACTTCAATTGAGTTTCACATACATAGCACTTCATACAGATCCACTCTCATGTTACAGTCTCAACAAGGTTAACTATACTTACCCCATCAGTGCTATGTCTTAGAGCGCTCTTCACAGCAACAGTATGTTCAAAATAAGGCAAGCGTATACCTGCAAAGTAGCAGCCAGAAGTTGTAGCCCTAGGGTTTTTTCCAACCCTGTCAAGGCATACACAGGTTATGTTGCTCAAATCCCTTGTCACTGTCCATATTTAATAAGTTACTTATCAGTAACTAGAGTTCCTCAAAACAGTTACACATACACATTCCATTTGTGTGCAAACTGCCATTACTAAGATGTAATTTAAATCTTTCTTCCAGTGATCACCCACATCCATTTCCACAGAAATGTTACATCAAAAGAACTCCAGGCTCAGTTATTAGCTACCCTCAGTTGAGGATATGCTGCCAGAGGAAGCCATAAGTGAGGTAATCTCTTACATCTGCTTTTCTCAACTTGGAACCTGAGGTGAGGCTGGCACTGGAAACCAGGGGTTCTGCAAACAGATGAAACTACAAAACCAGGCACGTATCTGAAGACAAAGACACACTGCAACATGAGAGTGCCTTTTACAAATAACAAAGGACACTGTAAATCCCCACCTTCAACATGGTGATTCTAAAGAGTAAATCTTCAACCTAGGAATGCTTATCCCTCATGCAATTAAACAAGTATATCATGTTTAGCAGGGGCAACTCAATGTTGCACTAAACTGTGAAAGCTGATTTGAGCAGATGCCACCATGGGTCTTTCATTCACACTAAGCAGAAGATGGTGCTGGTAGTTGCCTGGGCAAACTAAAGGAACACAAAAGTTTATATTCTTTCCTAAAGTCTCCAGACATCTGCAGTCCATCCTTTCACAAATGGTTGTGATCATAAGGAAAGGTAGTAGCAGATGAATGTACAGAAATATGACCACCCTTTTGTTCCCTTATAAGTGTTTGTGGTCATTGGAAGCATGACATGGGAACGTGTCACTTACAAGCAAGGAGGTTCAGGATAATTTTTCTCCAGTATTTTATTAGTCTATTAGAAAGTCTAATCTCACTCTCCAAAAGATAGATTCTCCTAGTACATAGCTCAGAAAACTGAACATAACCATTGCATGTGGTGTACTCACAAGGTTATCTCCATCATGTCCTCTGAGACATTTTGCAGTTGAAGGTCCTCTTTAAAGGAAAAAAAAAGGCTCATATAATGTAAATTTGCTCACGTCAGATAAACTGTGTGAATATCTCCTTTGTTTTTTGGGTTTTTTTTTGAGATCTCAAAGTCCCATTTATGGTTTCAGAAAAGCCAAGTTTATAGGGAAAAGGGATATGAGAGTCATTGTAATACTTTTATTTTTCAGGACATTTTGATGGTGTTGTTTTCTGGTAGTTGGTTTGGGGTTTTTGTTTAAGATCTGTTACTCCCTAATACCCAGGTTTTGCTATTTACTTTCTAAATTTTTTCTTCTGCCTTCAGCAATAAGCAGACATTATTTGTAAGTCTTTCACAGTATCACTGAATTCTATTTGTGTGTTATTTATGCATAATATAACAGGTGGACATTCTGGAGGGAAGAAATTTTGGTAGCAAGCCTTCCAGCAGACATGTATGCACTCCTATCTCAGCATCAATGTCCCGAAAGCAAACCGGTATGTTTCAGCTTTACTGTCTGTTTATAACAGCTACTAATTTACAGTATGTAAGCTGCAAAACTTATTTTCTAAAACATGAAAAAAATAATTTGAGACACCAAATCCTGTAAAAAAAAAAAAAAAAAGAGAGAGAAAAAGAAAGAAAAAAAAGTGCAGTTATGTTACTGATTTAATACTTCTACTCTAGTGTGCTGTGTTGCATGAACAAATCGAGTTACAGGATTCAAATTTGTCAATACTGCTTTTGCATTAACTACTGATTTTTCTTTTTACCTTGATATAAACTTTTAAAAATTAACAAAATGTCTAGAAAAAAATTCGTTACTCAGAAGTTCTCTTTCTTAAGATTTACACAATTGTTTTACGTATTCAGCATTTCTGAGAGATTCAGGAGAAAGATCATATCATAGAGTTCTTCTAGGCAATGTAAGAAATAGCAGTCTCAATCAAACTCTTGATACAATTTATCATAGGACACTGACTGACAGCAGTGACAGCAGGAGTTCCTGAACCAAGTCTCTTTTGGACTTTCAAGTTGATTCTTTCACGGCCATCTGGAAACAAACCTGAGCAATATGCCACCTTTGTGAGCCCAGATACTGCCTAGGCCATGAGATGTCTGGGTTTGCCACTTGACTGTTGCCAGCCAACTGTTAAACAGGCACAGAGACAAAAATTCATTCTTATCCCACAGTCGTCATCACTTTGGGTTTTGAATGATTCTTGCTAAGAACTGCCAACATCATGCTAGTGCTCCCAAAAGTGCTGGATATTCATTTGCCCTCCCTCTAAAACCATGATAATATAGGTTAGGAGCTGAGTAATGGAAATAGCTGCCAATTGACCTGTCAATATGAGGATGCTTCTCCTGGTTAATCCTAATTGGCATAGATGTCTGAAACGGTCTATTTTGATCCATCTTTTTTGTTTTCTAGTCACAGAAAATGTCAGGTGTCACGTTGTCAGAGGTACAAAAAATTTATTTTGGAAAATAAGTTTCTTTTTTGACATCTTTTCTTCAGCTGAGTTCCTTACTTCCAGATTTTCATCAGAGCTATGGAATCGGGAGTAAACTGGCATAATTTCACCAAGTTGGCAGAGTTACTGCTGATAAACAGATTATGTGTTTGGTTTGAATTTGTCCCTCATCTGCCTCCATCCCTTGTGGCTCTTTGGAGTGAAAAGGTGACTTTTGATTTTTTTTTAAAGCAGACTGTGATTGGCAGGGTTTTACCCACAGAGATACAGCTGATACACATGCCTTGCCAAAAGCAATAAATATACAAAGCACTCAGCTTCAGAGCGTTCGGGGTCTGAATACTTTCAGTCAACCCCTGAAGCAGGGTTTCAATACAGTGTGCCCTTCTTTGCCATTTGGGTAGTTATTTATGAGCATTGTTATGCTGCGCATACAGCCTGCTGTCTTGAAGTTGCTCTCAGAATTGTGTTGATGACCTACATTGAAAGGCAACATTTAATTCCAGATTTTTAAATGAGGCATGCAATTTATAAAATTTCTGAATAAAATTACATTCTGGATCAATGTGAGAAATGAGATCAGTAAAGCTCCCATTTATTTCTTCAAACACATCCCAAAAAGAGTGAGAATTAAAGGTTCAAAAGCCTGAGATTTATTATTTTCTGTGCCAACTGAAGGCTGTCTTCATGTTCAGTGTACAAAAGGCCATTTGGTTGTTACTGAAATTACTGACTAAAATACCCAGAGCTGACAGATTTGTCAGAAGACTGACAAGCCTCTGATTCAATAAAGGTTTACAGCCTTTTGTTTGACATTTTGGTGGTTGGTTATCATTGTGAAGGGGATTGCTGGTGAATAATTTTCATCCTGTAGCTCACGCACATATAACTTATTTTATAGCTCTGGCATCCTAAAAACCTAAAGCTACATTTTCTTCCCTTTCACATGTGCTTAGATGAGCTTTGGTTTTAGCAATACCACTGCTTTTGGAGGAAACAACCACTCAGCAATCCAGACCACCATCATCACTGAGGCAGATGAGAATAAAACTGTGGGTCATTTCCCAGCACTTATTTTTTTTAATACCTTCATGTAACAGGACAAGTAATTCATAATTCCAACTGAATGCCCATGACAACTAAAAAGAAGTGTAAACCTCATGAAAATATTTTTCTTCTTGTGGTAGGAAGCCAACGTTTGAGGTCTAGTTGCTATGGACAGATTTTAATATCTTAGCTAAGTAAGCATTTATACAGTGCTCTAATACTTGATACAATACAAAGAGTATGGTGGGGTCTGTAACGGGCTATCTTTGCCTTTTCCTTATAAAAGATCAGGTACGGATGAAGATTATTATTGCAAAGTATTCTGAGTTATGTTAAATTAAATCAGAAAGAAGAAAACTGGTTTCCTAGATTCTTGTACTTCACAAGGTGAACTTCTATACACTAACTGTTGACATGTATGAAGAATGCAGGAAAGGTAGTTTGGAGAGCATAAGGAAGCATCTCTCTCCAAATATACAGCATAATGCATAGGCAACCTTAGCAGTAGAAACCACAATTTTACCCCTGACAACCTCAGTTTTCACTTTGAACTACGGACTCCATTGATTTATGTTCAAGCTCCATATTTCATGCAAAAGCATGAAGGACAGAAACACTTTATACCTCCATTCTGCAGGAAGATGCACTGGAATGTCACGCTGTGGGTTGTGCCATAATATAGCACACTGGGAGGTTACTCTTCTGAAATGATTATCCACATACCCACATCACCTACAGCTGTTGTCTGACCTCTTCCTGCCCTTTTCCTTCAAAGCAGTAAAGAAGTCCCTGAACATTTCTGACCTGCTGCAAACCTGAGCATCCATTCTTTGAACGTAATTCAATATACACACAATACATCTTTTTTTTCCCTTCACTCATCTTCAGTTTCTACAATACAATACTGACAGCAGGATATGAGACACACTTGTCATATTAAAGTATTCAAAAGTACTTTCAAGAGCAAATGCTGTTACCAGAGATATACAATGTATCATCTGCTGCCACCGAACTACCTAGTTTGTGCCAAAGAATTAGCTGGTATCATTCATTCACATGAAAGTTTTCAGTAGTTTCTGTTTGTAGTTTCTTTTAGACACAATTTTAATGATTTTGATCTAGAAAAAAGAATAGTGTAGAGGAGCTACACAAAATTTTCAAGAACTTAGCAATTTGGACAGAATAAATCATTTTAACAGGTGGAAAGTTTCAAGAGGTGATTTGGCATTTCAAGAAAACGTAACCCCAAAACCAAAAAGTACCTGTCATGTGATCCTATACAGGCTATGAAGCACAGACATGGAACGTGGAGTGCAGCTGAAGCAGGTATGCAGAGGAATAGAGGTGGAGCTCAGCATGAGAAACCAGCAGTGATCACATGAACCTGAAATTTAATGACTTCACACTCCAGAGTGCCAAACCAAGCAGCCACTGCTGCTGGAATCTGGTATTACTGTAAATTACTTGATGATTTTTGTTCACCATTAATAAGGATTAATCATAACATGACCCCACTCTGACAGACATGATACAAATGGAACAAAAAGAAACCCTAGTCTCAGACAATGCAGGGTTTATGATAGGAAACAAAAATAAACAAGTCAGGAAGCATGATGAATCAGGGATGATTGATTGCAGTTTGAGTGAGCTCTGAAGTGAAATAGCAGAAGCAGCCCCAAAATTTTAGATTTCCATGTCATCAAAGCAAGCAAGGGTTTTGATGAGGGAGTTAAATAAAAATGAAGTCTTATGTTTTTTTCTAAAGTGTACCTGAGAATATGAAGAGCAATTTGCAGACTAGGTTATATACTACAGTTAAAAGGAAAAACTGATTGTATCTTGCACATTTATAGACTTGGTTCAGGAATATTCTGAGGTAAAACAGTAAACATCAAGCAGGGATTTAACCAAAATTTCTGTAGACAGAAACTTTGAAGCAACTATCCAATACAGCGAGACAGATGATCAACTCAGTTCATACAGTTTACTCTGCAGTCTAAACTCAGTATGATTTCTTTAAAGAGGCCAAAATGACAAATTGTAAAATGTAAAACTCTGTTGAAACAGAAAAAGTGTTCAATAACACAAATAAGAGTTGAAAAAAAACAGAGGAAAACAAGCAGAGGAGATGAAGCTACAAAGACCTGTCCTGAGTAAATGCTTTTTTTTTTTTTACCATGCATTTAGATAGGAAGGTCTTTTGTTTAGGCAGAAGGATAGTAGTTCTATGAAGGCGGCCAAGATGCTTCCTGCAGCTGCTCTCAGTGCAAAGGCTATCCTCTTACCTTCACATTTGGACTTCCAGTTTTTTGATGCTACTCCTTTAAACTGAGACTTAATAGTTAAGTAGGTCAGTGATTTGCTGTCAGCATTCTAACAAGGGGCTCACTTGCACCAGTCATGAACACATATTTACCCTCAGATTGCAACAAGCATTTATTCCTAATGAGTAGAAGTGGACTTGCAGAATGAAGACCTCAGCAAGTAGAGAATCTATTGATCTTTCCTCCTCTAATTTAAAAGAGGGCATGCAAAAAAACAAACATTGATTTAAGCTTATTTATCTTATGTTTTCAGATATGAAGTGGAGAAGGATCATGTCTATGAGTTAGAAAAGATGTGCTTTCAACAAACATAATATCAGTAATGTCAAAGGGGATTATTACCCATTTTTAAAGAACTTTCTGAAAGACCTGAAAACAGTCACTGCATTTAAATTAAATAGATGCAAATCCTATGTTTCTAACAGGCTTTTCTCCACTAAAATTACAATACATAGAACAAGTGACGAACAGGTGGCAAGAAGACAAAAATTTCTACCATAGAAGACAAATTTCTACCATAAATACACCCCCAGAAAACTTTCAGCCTTTCAGACCCTCAGAATAACAATTCTAATAGAAAGGATTTGGAGCAGAGGATCATCTTTCCTATTTTAAGTTTTAATTAGTGTGCTTCTGAAATGACAAAGGAAGAAGCTATATTACTCATCATACTGAAGAATATTCTAAAAATATCAAAATTTTCCTCTAAAAATTTATAACCAAACTAACAGGCAGCACAGAGCTTATCTGGTGTGGCTGGAAGACTGAATGGACATATACAGACCTGTGTTTGTATATATACATACACATGATTTTCACGTCCACCTATTCAGAATAAGGTAAAGGGCATAAAGTTATGACTACTCACTCTTAGTCTGTTCTTCAACACATTCCACCATTACAGCTTGCAAGCAGTAGAGGACTAGATACCGATGAAGACAGAAAAATATCTGGCAGACACTGGTTTATGCGAAGATCTGAAATTTTATCTTATATTACAGACACACTCAAGACTGAGTAGATACTGTAAGAGTATTGCTGCGAGTGTTATTCTTTGTTCAGGTGCAATTTGCATCTGCTAAAAGGCAACCTATGCTTTGTGTATAAAATCCAAGTAAACCTGTTTATGTCTAATTTTCTGTTAACTCACAATATTAGGCCTTCAAATGTAACTTAGTTGCAGTTATCCTTGTAAACACCAACACTGTGAGAAAGAGGGTATCTATACTGAGCTGAAGGGTCAGATCTATGAAAAAAGATAGATAGGTTCTAGGGCTCAGTGACTGCAGTTATTGCAATAGGCACAGATCACTAATAAATTTCACAGGGAAAGCAAATGTCCTTGTAATGAAATTCAGTGATGTGAAATTCAGAGAAGTGCTAGCACCCAAAAGGCCTGGGTTAGACACCCAAATCAAGGCTACAAGGAAATATGTGCTTCTACTTTGAACTCACATCTGAAAATTTTCCCTTGGGTGTACCCTTCAAAACCAAGGAAATTGTCAAAAAAAAAAACCCGCACATAAATTGCACAGAGAGGATTATTTTATCTTAAAATTACAATGAGGGCAGAGTATCTCCTCTCCTGTGAATCAGTCCAATATTAGAAACCTGAATTCAGCTTTTCCTGTACGGAAGGGAATATAAACTAATCAACATATTCCAGAAGAAAGACTTGGCTACTGAGTCACAGAGGGAAAGACTGCCGTCACTCTTGCCTATTTTCCACACAGAAATAAATGATTCACTGAGTTGAGAGAGGGGGGAAGAGGTGACAATCATCCTTTAGGCTCGTGATTAAGCTGCACATTCAAGAGTGTGGGAGCACAGGGGTTTGTTCCCTTTTCAGTGGCTGTTTCTATCTTTTTAATTTAGGTACTGTTAAATGTAAAATGTATTAGCCAGTCTAGCTATAGGATAATGTGCAGTCTGCACCCTGGGTATCCTGTGTGGGCACTCTACTATATATCCTGGCTAATCTTTAAGCAGGAATAAAGCAACCATGCCTACCTCCACCAACCTTCACCACCACCACTGGAGCTACACAGAAAAGTTAATGTATGTGAGGTATGCTGGAAATGCATCTAGAGTTTTGGACTCACAAGTATCACCTACTTTGGCAATCAGAGCAGGTGTCACACACAGGAGAGCTACAGTTTTGCTTTCTAACAATATACTAACATTAGTATGTTGAGTACAGAGCACAAAGGTGTGCTTTATATGAGCAGTGCAAGGTAGATTTGCGATAACTAAGTCAGGTGCTAGAGTAAAGATACCTGTGTTAGCATTGTGACCTTACAAAAAATACATCTCTCAGTACCCTGAATTTTATATGGTTTCATATATATGATTTATATAAAAATAAATATGGTGTTATAGAATAATATTGAAATTTTGAGGGCAGAAATAGAAGCCAAAAGGTCAATCTCCTTCTAGAGAATGTCTGGAGGATTTAGCAAAATCTCAGAAGATGCTAGTTAGCATGTGCAAATGTGCATGAAGCGCAGCATTTCTGCACTGCAAACACTGAGCAAGTCCTTTTCCTCTACCTTTTAGAGTCTCCTCTGAAATTTGAAGCTCCTCTAAGAAACCTGAGGCACCTTAAAACTTCTGAGCACCACACTAGTGCTAACAGTAATATTAGTGACATTCAGTGATTCCTGAAAAATAATTCTAAATTACTATTTGCTGACATGGTACAAAGAGGAAGAAACTGATTTCCAAAGAGTAATTCAATGAATATTTCTGATTGTAACACACCATCTTTCCTTCTCTTCAACAATGACCTGTTAATGTAGGACTAGTTTTAACTGCCCTAGACTAGCAGGAGACTTTGTGGGTTCGCTTAAGACATACCTCAGATATCACCAATACTCTCAGTTTATGTCTGAAGTGGTCAAGCGGTCACTATGTGCTTCACAACACAGCAGGAGGAACTGCAGCTACATCATCATTCTACAAGAAGCAGAGTGTTTGTAGCTAACAGGCCAAGTAGCAGACTTTCACTGTGGAAAGGCTGAAAGGCTCTTTAATCTGAAGAAAAGAAACAAAGTTCATAAAAAGAAGCCTTCCTACTAAAAGCTCAAGAGCTGGAGAGAAGAAGTAGTCTGTGCTACCTGAAGTTAGGTTGCAGGTCAAGTTCTGAGAGAGAACTTTTGTTCTCACTGAAGCATCTTAGGCAAACTTGGAGAACAGTATCTACTTTATCTGCTTTGCCCCTTTCAGAGATGATTCATGGATGGCACATGCAGAAGATGGGCTAGGGATCCTTCCCACAGGTATCCCAAGGGAAAAGCTCTTCAGCAATGCTTGCATATAGATATATCCCCAGTGTGGACATATCTATGAAGGAAAATGGTATCTTCTAAGAAAACAAAACTTCCCTTAGTCCCCAGAATTGACAAGGAGAAAGTAGTATGTCTAGTATCTATCACTTTTTTGGTTTTGCACTAAAGAGAGTCTTCCTGGAGAAAAGGAAGAATAATCAAACAAAAGACTAAATTATGTGTGTTCATTTATACTTACATATTTACGTGCATATGTCTGTGTGTACAAGTGCATTTGTGTTAATTTTTCCCTATATGCTACGGGGAAAGAATGCAGGGAAGACAACCTCAGAATAAACTGTTCTCTGTGCCCATGGCAGACAGCAAAATAAGTAAACTACAGTAAGGAGGCATTAGGCAGGGTATTAGAAAAACAGTAAGGATATTCAGGCACGAGAATATGTTGTAGAATCACCAGTCCTAGAGGCATCCCAGAACAGACCAGGCAGTCATCTGGTAGCATTAAACAGACAGCTGAAATCTACTTGAAGGGGCACAAACTCTGTTGGGGGG
>JASSUY010017987.1:14457-26079 GCA_032466535.1 Forpus xanthops
CCCCCCCCCCCCCCCAAGAACGAATTATTTGGCCTCCTGAAGTCTGTTTCAGCCCTGCCTTTTTACTGATGATGGAGGAAGCAGACCGTGCTGGAGGAAACCCTTGCTACAAGAAATCTTAGCAATACTTTGTTTCTATGACTAATTCCTAGCTTAGCTGCGTATGTTTTATTGCGGTGGCAGACTTCAGAGGTGAGGTTCTGTGAATGAAAAATGCTGCTTTAACTCCCTAGAGACCTCTTCCTGGGACCATTTATCAAACATACACAAAACTTTCAGCAGGAACTGGAATAATTAGTTTTGTGATAACCTAGCCTTAAATAATTCATGTGTCTACAGGCAGTGACCAAGGATGCCTATGTCGTGGGATTTTGAAAGAGCACTCTCCACAGCTCAAGAAGTTAAAAAAGAAATCCTAATTAAGTCTATTGGTTAAGTCACAGAATTGTCCCTAATGCCACATTTCATGATTTACCAAATAACTGTTCATTCTTATAAACAAAGATTCTCCATCTTGAAATGTAACTAAGGAAAATCTTCCAATAATTGCCCTTGAAATCACCTTCAGGTTTCTGGGTACCTTATAAGTGCCTTCAAATAAGCACAAAGGATAAAGTGTTCTAAAATTAATAGATATATTAAAAGTGCAATGTTAGTATTATTAACATTGTAGAGCAAAAAAGTACAGAAATACATCCCTGACTGCCCTAAACCTATTAGATCTAAACCTGTCTTTTCTATTGAAGCCTTCTAGTGATCAAGTGATATATAGGGATAATTTGCAGCACCTACTCAAACAGAATTATTTTATACAATGGAACTGCCTTAGCTGGAAAAATAGATTTAGTCTACCTTAGTTTAAAGATCTGTCTTTTTTCTCTGTGGTATGATGGTGAAGTTTTGTTGAACTCCAACCTTAGGGGATCTCTTTACTTCTGGAACAAAGTGACACACATAACTCAGGGACCATGAAGACTAGTGCAATATCTGGTCTACCTGTTCTTCCCCTTGCAGAGATAGAGAAAATGAGGCTGATTAACATAGAGTCATTAGACCTACATTTTATAGAAAGTTTGATTTGAAAACAATTCACTTTTTTCCACTGGACAAAACAAGACATAAAATTTTAATGGGGGAATTCTTTGATGAGTGTGCCCTCACTCTCTCTGATTTTTCTGAAGTTTTCATGTATCATATCCTGATTGTAAAAATCTCTTCTGAGACCCATTTGACTTCTGATTTCAGTGGCTATCTATTTTTCCAAAGCTGGCTTGTTTTGACTACATAACTATAGATTCTTCTGTCCTTTGGCTGGTTTTGTAAGAACTAGTAAAACATAGTTCTCAATGGTCATTTAAAGCTTACTGATTTTCTAACTAACTTCCCTAGGAAAGTGAGAGTGGATTTCCTCATGTCTAACAGTTTTGTTTTTGTTATGGAGAGAGATTTCAAGCTCTCAATCTTTATCTGAAAAGCCACAACAGTCTTTATTAACTGCAGTGTTTAGAAGGAATTTAAGGGAAAGATATGATTAAACATGAACCAAAAACATCTTTAAGGTGGCTGCGACAGTCTCTTATCTACAGATTATACACCAGAATAAGAAAGCTTTAAATTTATTCAACTTCTTGCCTCCAAGATATACCTAAGATAAAGCCAAATATCCGTAAGTACTACCACACCCAGCTCAGTCCATTTTACGCCTTTGCCTTGTGACAGCTTGTATAATGAAATGCACTATAATATTAATAATACTTGCTCAAATACCACTTAGAGAAGTGGTGAGCAAGACTGGTTATGACCTGCTGCAGAGTTAATTGATTATTAAAACTGTTTGTGTTGGTTATGCATAATCAACCAGGATTTGCATATACATTCTTTCTTCAAGTTTAATTTAAGCACACTGATGACACTCACTGGAGTATACAAAAATATATAGACTATATAATGTTAAATAACTAATGGCATAGTTAAGTTACACTCCTTGATTAACTTACTGATAAAACAACCAAATCAAAGAAAAAACCTGTCACAGATTATTTGCAAGTAGCTAACTTAGAAACTAGTTCTATGGGTCACAGCTCCACAGCAGAAGCCATCCCTAATTAATAGCACCTAAAATATACAAAGAAAATCAAATTGATTTAATAATGAGAATTTCCATAACTGGTATATATATTTTAAGTCAACAAGTCCAAAAAAGTGTAAGTAACACTTAAAAGGGTGAAACAGAGAGAAGTGAAAGAAAAGGCAGATAAAAATACAGAAATAAAAAGAAAAATCATGGAGAAGTTCAAACTTAAGATAAAAACATGAAGTTTGTTTGACTAATAAAGACCAGGTGATGCATAGTTTTTATATAGATTTGGGGTGTTTCACTTGTTCAAATATTAAAAAAGTTCATCTCCTATCACCAGTATAGGATTTTGAGTGGAATAATACAGCTTTACAGCAATCAAAAACCCCTTCTTCACTTGGTAAAAAAGAGAATTTAAATAATGCAGGAACAAATCAAATTTTTTAGTTCCAAATATTACTGTATCTTAAAAGCAGTCAAACTATGAAAGGCAGTTAGACAAGCATTTCTTATTTATACTGGTTTAGGCATTTTACTTTTATATTCTGGATTCATATAATTAGGTAGGGAATTATAAATCATAATTCCATGTCCTGTGGCAGTGTGACTATAAGTAAGTACATAGATCAGTTTTGCATGTTTAAAGTTTAATTACTTCCAGTTACAAATCAATTTATGTATTCCCCTTCTGTTTTTCAAAACAAAGGCCTATTCTTGAAAGGAACATTGTTATTTTCTTATTTAATCATTACTCTATAACCTCTTACGCTGATGTATAAGAAATATTTTGTCCATTTTTCTTATTAATATCTTTATACAAAGAACCCTGGTACACATAAAGGACCATACAGAAGAAAAATGTAACACTATAAATGGTGTACTCAGACAGCAGCATCACACATTTTCACATAGTAGTTGCTTAGTATTAACAACACTTCGCATAACATAATTTCTAACAGTTGCCTACAACTGGCAGGCACTGTAAAAAAAATCAATACAAAATAAGATAGAAGCAGAAGTTCAAAATCTCCAATTTACACTACCTGTATTATGGGGAGACAAGTTTATTGAGAATGAAGCAACATGAGAAGCTTCTAACTTGCTCCAATCAATAAGCAGATATCTCAGTTCCTTTTGAATACTCTATAGCACAGTAAACTTGGTATCAAAGCCTGGAGTACAGCTATTGTCTATGTGTATACAAATGCTGGTGTCTCTGTTTAGGCATAGCAAAGCAGTGATACTTTGAAATTCTCTTGCACATAATAGGCACAATTTAACAATTTGACTGTGCTCCTGAAAGAACATCTGCACCATTTTCTATTAGTTTGTCCCACATCATGTCTTAACATTAATTTGTAAAAGAAAATTCAACAGTGTGCTAGAATTTGGAGTTTGATGAGAAAGTAAGATTCAGCAATCAATGAAGTCCTTTGGAAACATCACCTTCTAAACCTTGCAACCTTCTAAAATAAGTTGCAATCTCCAAGTACCTAAGACCTTCACTTTTTTGTTTTGTTTTTTGTTTTTTTTTTTTACAACAATAATACCCTAATGTTGGCTGTATTGCCTTATGGGAGTAAAAATGAAACTTTAGCGGCTTTTCCATGTGTTAATGTCAAAGTCTGGCACAGCAGATTTTGTTGGTAGTGGAGGCATCCTTGCTCAGAACCCTGCTGACAAAGAGCCACGTTATATTCTCAGCATATTTCACAAACAACTCCCATTCATCTTCCCGTTTTCTTTACTTCAGGTTAAGCTACAAGGATGGCAAGCACCTTGACGTTTTCTGATGAGTATAGCTTCCTTATGGAAATAATCCTCTGCAACTTTATCTATGGGCTGTGAAATTCTTCTACCAGTCATATTTAGTCTTCTCTACAATATATTAAGACAGCTTGGAAAAGGAGTATCATCAGGTAACGCATACCTTAAATTGGCATGGCTGAGACACCAAAAGTTTCAAAACACGCTTATATATACTGAACTGGTGCATGTCTACAGACAACATTTCATTTGACAGTCTTGGCAGAGCTGATTAAACTCAGCCTCTGCACTGGCTCTTCCCAGTCACTCTCAGTTTCTGCTACTCTCTGTGATCGATGTATACTATTGTATAAAATCAAAGGGCTACAAGATGCCATGTGAAATATCCCAAAGCATGTAGCTTACTTGTTGCTAAAGTGGAGCACACTATTTTGTTAAAAGGGAAAGTCCTAGTAACCTAATCTTTTTCTTTCTTCATGGGAAATAGACATTACGGTTTTTAACCTAACCATGTCAGACATAGAAGCTGCTAACGTCACAGCACCATTAATTTCTTATTTAGGCTTCATTAATAAACCTAAAGATTCAAAGAATAGAAGAATGTGGTCTATGCAGATAGAGATCTATTGCAACTATTTTCTGGTTTGGATTTTTATTATAATGGAGTACATAGCTGCTGAACATGATTTGGCTGAACACCAGAGTTTCACTGATTTGATAAAATGAAAAAGCTACTCGTGGCATCTTAGGATAAAGCAAAAGACAGAAGGACCCCTAGCCCCTCTACTCTCCTGCATATATGCAGAATGGATACACACCTGATTCCAGCATGTCCGTTTAAGAGCATGTGTCCATGCAGAGTAAACAACACATTTCAGCAACAGCATCATTCCTTCCCTATTGAGGAGGGTTGGGAATGGAAGGGAAGAGGGAGGAAATGTATCAGACACCAGATTAAAATATCCCTCTAAATCAGGTTAGGGCGTAGCAGTGGAAGAGGCTATCACAGTCTATTTTCAGCTCCTGCACTATTACATAGGCCATACAGTCTGGTTGTGTCATGTTATCTCTTTTGGAACAGTAAGTCTCAACTGAAAGACTTTCTATGGCAATAAAAAGCTTCACTCTCAAGTGTTCTATCAGTCACACATACAGCTAAACTGTTGTTCCTGTTCTGGAATAAAGGAGCCAGCCTGCATGAGAAAGTGTCTCCTACAGACCTGCTGTTCCATGGCCTGCCACCCTCCCTTTGTCTCCCAGGTTCCTCTAGCTGAAGTGGCTGCTCTGTGTCATTGGTACAGGACTCAGGGTCATCTGTACTGAGCAACATGCATTACAAAGGAAACCCTCAGAAGCTGCCTGGGAACCGATAAACGTGCAACACTGTCTGCCATAGGGTGTTTCGTGGGTGCAGAGTAAATGTCATATCAAGTGACTGCTGCTTCAGCAGGTAATACTTTTCCATGCCAGACAAACAGGACTTTCTACCTCCTCTCCTTGTCTGTGATGCAGGTAGAAGATTCACAATTTTATGGTGCACAAAGCCATTACAACAGCACCAGCCTGTAACTGCTGTGCTTGAAGAGCTGAAGGTGCTGTGTGGCAGAGTCTCTGTATGGAAGGACAGGTGGATGGTACAACCATGCAGTTATGTGAACCACTTACTTGATCAGCAGCACTGAGCTAGGCACTTATAGTGAGAGCAGCCAGCAAACCAGTTTCTGACATGGGTATTTTACTGTTGTGGCTCACTTCCTCCAGGATTTTGATTCATTTTCTCAGAAGAATGGGAGAAGATGACTTGTCTTTTTGCAAGAGTCACTATAGCACATGTAGATAGATGTACAGTAGGTATGCAAATAAAAACTTGTGTTTTGTTAAAGACAATGAACTTACTAAGGCCAAATACATTTAACTAACTCATTTGCACTTGTATCCAGACAAAGGCACAACTACTTTTAGCCTACCAACATGCTTCTCAGTAGGAGGCTCAGCAGTAATATTCTTTCACGACTATCTGCAAAGTCTGTTCCATGATTTCACTATTTTGGTGTCTAGCAATGTCAAGTTCCTATTCATTCATTCGTTGTTCACACAGCCTGGTATGGCACATAGCAGAGGTACATTGCAGTTGATGATTGACATCCAGCTCTGAATTCAGGGAGGATGAAGTTACTGGGGAAAAACAAAAGAAAATTTTGAAATGCTGTTATTCTCCCGTAGTTTGGAAACGAAGCAGAAGAGTTTTCATCAATGTAAAGACAATCCTGAAGAGCACAAAACTTTCTGTATATCTTCATATGTGCTTTTCAAAATGTGTTTTTCTTCATTAAACAACTAAAACGTGCTATCCAGCCTACAGGCATTCTGAAATACCACATAGCTCTTACCAGCAGTTAGGGTCTCTCAAAGGGTGAAAGACGTCTACAAATGTCTGAATAGTCCACAAGACAAGTTTTGGAGCACCCCCAAAAATAGGAGAAATATTGACAAGCAGAGGCAGTTGGGGACTAAAGCAGATGATATAAGGCAAAAGGCTGAGGGAGCTGAGTTTATTCAGACAGAAGAACAGAAGGCTTGAGGCTGAGGTAGCCAGGACTGAGGAGGGGAGGAGAGAGAAGACAGAATCAAAATCTTAAAAGGTGCAAAGTAAAATGACAAAATGTTATGGCTACAAAATGCAATATGGAAATTTCTGACTGGGTATACAGAAAATTTATGATGAGAGTGGCTAAAAGCTAGAAAAGATTGCCTAGAGAAGCTATGAAATTCCCATCACTGAAAGCTTTCAAAACTCACCTGTGTAAAACCCTGAACCATCTAACTGTGGAATTTCTTGGTTTTGAGCAGGGGGGTGGACCAGATGACCTCCAGGGTTCTCTTCCAGACCATGGTTTTCAGTGTCCAGAGTCATAACAAAATGAGGGCATGATTGTAAATCAATGTATGCTATTGATGAATGCATTCTGCTCCCTAAGTTATATCTAAATCCATTACTGTACATGTTAGATAGATGTAATTCATCATTATTTCATTATAGGCTCCTTTAAGGATAACAGTGTAACCCATGACAAATATATATTGCTGTGCAAAATCAAACCTGTACACACTTTTTTTATTAAGCCTGTACAACCTTTTTTCATTAAAAAATAAAACAGTTTAAATTTCAAGTCTCTGAAACAGTAAGGAGGGAAGGGGAGGGAATCCATTGTTGAAAACTGTTTTGTGCCTTCAGCATTTACCAATTAATAGTCCTTCCTATCTGGCTGAAGTTTAGAGTCTTTGATCAGAAGTGCAGGCTACAAGCCCTTTGTGTCTAACCTGCCTACTGTGCAGCAACTTTGGTACATCAGTGGACCTCAGTGTAGTGTGAAAACCAAAAGACTAAAGTATAAATGCAAAAAGTCTGCAGAGCACCTGCATATGTGCTTGGTCCCAAAAGGGCCTGGTGTATCCCACTACATAGCAAACAGAACAAAGCTGGGGGGGAATCTGAGTGATCTGAAATATGAACTCCTGCAGCTCAGCGCTACAAATGTCATTCAAGGTTGCAAAGACTACAGCAGAGTTTAAGGTTTATGTCATGCCTTCCTGAAGAGTTCTTTACTTATCAACCTGTTGAATATTTTGAGAGGGCTGTCCATCAGCTTTTCCTGACCATGGAATCATAGAATAAACAATGATTAAATAGTTCAGCTTTACAGAAGTGTCTAAATGGCATCAAAAAGAGACAGTGAACAGGAATGACTTTCTAACTTAGTGGCCAAAATGCTCCCTTGAAAAGAAAACTTGGCTCTTGGTTTGAATTTCCAGGAAATATTTAGACATACTAAAATAATGTGGATAGAATTTGAAAACATCTTACAGTCTTGCCCCTCTGAAAATGATTTCATTAACTTTTTTCTTGGAAGGTGAAATGTGAGTTTTAAAGTCTCTTCAGCAAAGGAAGATCTGAGTCCATGCTTTTCATATTCTGGATCACCCTCATTCAAGGTAGTGCACATCAGTTCCTGAATTTTTTCCTGGGACCGCTATACATATCCAGCTTCACATAAGGTTTCATGTATGCAACAAGCACAAAAGCACATTAAAGCTTCTTGTGTAAAAACTGGTTTTCTTTCCCAGCACAATACCAAAAGCATTGCCCTTTTCTTCAGCTATTTTCAGTTTCTTTCACTTTCTTGAACTCTGCCACATGTAGAAAGGTAAATTATGTATTGATTTTTCCTCTGGTTAATAGCCTCATGAACAAAGAAGCAGTGATGTTCAAGATGGTGCTTCTGGGAGAGAAGGGACATCACCAGCAGAGCATTTTGAATCATGGCTCTCTTCTGGGTGCTTTTTCATGAAGTTAAGAGACTTGTCACCACAGAAACACACTTAAAGAAAGAACATTCTGCTGATTGCTCCTCACATCAGAGCAAAAGAGACCCATATGCGTCTATCAGTATAGTTTTTCTGCCAACAGTACAGCACAACTAATGGTCCTTTTCTGCCTCCATCCCCCTCCCTTTGCTCCTTCATATGTTTTATGAGAGCATACAATCCTCAGTATTGGTGCTTTGTGGCTACTCGTGTACCTGGATCAGTAATGTTCCCATAAAAACTATCCTCCAAGCAGAACTGTCCCATGCAATGCACCACTGGCAATTTCAGCCTTAGGTATGCAATTGCTTTACGATAATTTACTGTGCTACGCACAATTATAGCTACAATAGGTTACTTCTTTGGTGAATGCTTCAAATCCCTCAGCTATAAATGGCAGAATTTTCAGCATTCAGCTGCAAAACAATATTCTGTTTCTCCCCTCTTCAAGCATTTTTTGTGATGGTGAGTTAATTTAGCTAAGTTAACAAACGCCATAAGGATAACTCCCAAAAGCATTTTATTATTTCCTATTTGTTTTCGTATTTGAAGTACTCAGGCAGGATAGAGATCGACTGTGTTGGAAGGTGTACCAATAAGGGCAAGCTGTTTATTAAGACATGCTATCAGAAAAGAGATATCAGGTTTTGGCTTTGCTTCAAAAACATACTAACAACATCAATCATTGTTTGGTCCGCAAACTAAATAATAACACCTGTTCCAATGGAACCATTCCATTTCTTATCAATGTTTAAACAGTATAACTTTTTTTATGTTGAAACATAAACATATCCAAAGATTTCACAGTGCACTATTTCAGCTATCTGGATTTCTGATCAGAAACTAGCATCAAACCAAAGACCTCAATAGAAAAAGTACAAAGTCTTGCTAAAACCAATATAGATACTCCTGTTTTGAGAAAACAGCATAGCACATAGAATTTTATCTCACCAAAAACATCCTACATATGATGTTTGGACAATTTCTTAGTGAATTGTGTGCCTATATTAAAAACCAAGCAAATAAACAAAAAACACCAAAAACCAAACAATTAACTTCTTCATCCAAAATAAAAATGCTCCCATTCAAAAAATAACAAAAAAAAAACAAAAACCTTCCAAGCTTTCTAGAGGCAGAGGTAAAATTAAGTAACTTCAAAGGTTCTTCCACCAATGTTTAGGATTTGGGTTTGAGTTTTTTCTTACGGTTCAAATGTCTGAACTTTTCAAAATATTTCATTTGGGACACTACCAATAAAAGTCACAAAATGGTCCACATCAAGATTCACTGTTCTGATTGAGGTGGGCAAGCACTCACATTTTGCTCGGTAGCTCTGTTTTAATGCATTCAGCAGGGGTGGGAAATAATATGGTTTCTTTTTTCTCTCCTTTCTGAAAAGAACCATCCTTATGTGTCTCCTTCTTCCATGAGGCAGCTAAACAATGGGCTTGGTCTTTCCCACTCACAGTATTTGATGACTATTTAAGGAGTCAGTGAAAAAGGGACCTAAAGCAGCACCTGGAGAGGTTCTGATGCAGAGAACATCACACCCAGAATGTCCTAGCCCAGGATTAAGAGCACCCTGGAGGTGTGAATACCAATTTACCTGGGCAGAGGGCCAGACACTCCGTTTCAGACATAGGTTAATGACTCTATCTGCAGGCTACTGGGCTCTCCTTGACCTCATGTGTCTGACATGAGGTCCTATACTATCCCTGTTTTTATTGCAAGTACACAAAATAAATAGCCTGTTTAAGGTTGCAAAAACTCCTTTCAATCACCAAAGCATTTTCCTGATTTTATGTTTGTTTGTTTATTTTTCCATTTCAAGTCACTGCACTGGGTCCTAACCCCTGCTTCAGCAGCTGACTTGGGCAAAATAAAACTGACATGCACAACTCTTGGTGAGCCAACAAGGTAAGAGATTGCAATCCATTTCCCACAGCTCTGCTCCTTAGCCTCAGTCCTCTTCCTGAATCTCAGCCTCTCTTCCACAGAAAAATTTATGACTCTACTGAAGAATTTACAAACTGGGCAGCCACCATCTGTTGAGCTCACCTCATGCAAGAGTATCCCACAGCAAAGCTTCATAGGTGTTACTGTAACCTCACACTGCTTGCTTGTTTCTCCAAATAGATCATTCAAGGATTTCCTCCACCTTACCACTTACAAGAAACTTACCTATATTTTTCTGGGAGATTATACAACAGGCATTGGTGGGCTTTGAGCACATGAAATATTCTGCCTGCCCTACAAGAAAAAAAGAAAGTAGGTACACTGCGTCCTAAGTCAAACTAGAGCCTCAACACTATCCTATATACATAACAGAGCCAGTTACCCTTATGCTTAAAGCAACTTCAAAAGCCAGAGCAGATATTTCATCTTTGTGGAGCAAAAGCCATTGGTGGCAAAAAAAATACTTTAAATGTAAAGCGAAGACATAATTTAGAAGAAAATGGTGATGAAACAGTGGTGAAGAAACATCGGTAAAATAAAAAGAGGGGTAACACATCTTTCTTTCAGCTCCTTTTCCAAGACTGGCTTCTGTGTACTGACCCACCAATGGCTTTCAATGGAAGGTGAAGTAACTATGTCTCTCTTCAGATATAAATGTTTAAGACATCTAATGGAACTGTTCCCTTCTCTATGCTTTAATTTCATGGACTTTTTCCAAATCAGATTTTAAAACCAGTGAGACATCCTCTTGTCCTTGCAGAGAAAAAAGACTTTAAATTCACCTATGGCATATTAGGACCTTCTCCTTGTCAGCAAAACAGAAAGAACATCTCTGTTACAGAAAATAAGGATGAACAACAGTCCCCAGATGCAGATTTTGCTCTAAACTCCAGATCTGGTGTAACACGTGGGAAAGGATTTCTTTTCTGCACCTGGCATTGTTTGAAAATTCAGGAGCCCCTATTCTAATCTGCCCTTTTGTACTCTACATGTCCATTCACTCCACACATTTCTAAGGGTATAAATTACTGTGACAAGTGCTTTTATGTATAATGCTCAAAGTGCAGGGCTGGCTTTCATTTAACACATATTAAGTATTTAAAGGTATTGAGGTACTGAACTCTTAATTTTAATAGCCATCAACATCACAATTGATACCTGTGTTGTGATGCTTTTTGTCTAGTTGTACAAAAAAAGGGCAAGGCTACATGTTATGGGTACATCAAAACCAGAGGAAAAAGTAAGGAAACACAGACTGACAAATCCCTGAACTGCAAGACAAAGGGAGCTGAAGCACCTCCTGTATGAAGATAGGATGAGAAAGTTGGGGCTGTTCAGCCTGGAGAAGAGAAGGCTGTATGGAGACCTCATAGCAGCATTCCAGTATCTGAAGGGGGCCTATAGGGATGCTGGGGAGGGACTCTTCATGAGGGACAGTAGTGAGAGGACAAGGGGTA
>JASSUY010017988.1:0-71431 GCA_032466535.1 Forpus xanthops
AGCCAAAAATCCAAAACACAGTGCTCACCAGCTACTACTTAAAGAAAAATGACTGCTGCTGCTGAACCCATGACAACATCCAACAAAGGATTCTATTTCAGTTTTTTCATGTTTTGCTGAATCAATAGGGCCTCTGAACAAACTTTTTATGTATTATTTTATTTAGTATTTTCTGTGGAACGTATTTAAGGCATACCTAGATATTACATCAGTCTTAGTGTATAAATCTGTTTCATTTTTGCGTTTAAAAACTGATATTTCCTAGGTTTGGCCTTAACCAGTTTTCCTTAAATGGAGGAAACACCTAAAATTTTAGGGACAACCCTACCTAATGTTAAAAATATATGTGTTCAATGAGCTCCTCCCTATCGATTGCTTGATTAGGAAAAAAAAATCACTGAAACTTCTTTGAGAATTCCAGGGAAGTTGTGAATGCTCCATCGCTGGCAGTGTTCAAGGCCGGGTTGGACATAGCCTTGGGTGGCATGAGTTAGTGGGAGGTGTCCCTGCCCCTGGCAGGGGGGTTGGAACTAGATCATCTTAAGGTCCTTTCCAACCCTAACTAGTCTATGATTCTATGATTCTATGAATTCATAATCATAGCATGATATTCATTGTGATATTCCTAAGCAAAGATGCCAATGACTGAAAAATTTCATTTCTAGCTTCATTTACAGCTCAAAGCCCAGTTCAACCCAGTTTAGAACAGAATGGACTTGTTCATTTTGTTTAACTCGGCTTAAACAGGGAGTTTGAAATTACTGTGCTCTTAACTCAGGTGCTTCAGTTTTGTCTCAAAAATGATGTTAGTAAATAAATATTTTTGTGGTTCAATAGATGTTGAGCCACAGGATCATAGGGAAGTGAATCCAACATGCCTCCTAGTCCAATATTTGCTGCAAATCAGGATACAGTATATCTAAGAATTGCAATAGATACTTGTTAATAGGATCTCAAGATGCGGAAATTCTATAGCAGTGGAGCTGGTGAGGAACTGGAGTTTACCTTTTGCCCAAGAAACAGCCCTCCTACACAATTCTTTGTGTTACAAAAGGGAAAATATGTAAAATTTCCCATAAAATGGCATGCAAGTAAATTAATTACAAGGTGATGTAAATGTTCTGTGAGAACACAAATCAGAGTTTCCATTCCAACTTCACCTCTTGCATTGTGGGCATATGTTACACTTAGACAGAACATAGACATATGGATGTATGTCATTTTGTGTACATACATCTAAAATATCATTTTTAAATGGAAATAAAGCCATTTGGAGGCAGACAATAAAAATGTCCTTCATTGGGATAATTTTTATCCTGTTTTCAAAGTGAAATTAAATTAAAATGTAATTTTTCCTATGAAGTATTTGTCAAATTATGACAAGAAAAAGAAATGTTTCCACTCTGATGACACTTTAAAGCACAGATTTGATCTATCCTTGGTCTTCCTAAGTACACATTTATGGCTTTCTCACAAATTGTGTAGTATTGCTTATGGTAGCCAGAGTCACTTGTCAGGATAAAAGATTCATTGTGTTAGACATGGTATAACATGTAAAACTGTCTGGGCAAGATTCAGCTGCCTTTTTACAGGTTCCTGGCTCCATGTGAGACACCCAAGACTGTCTTAAACACATGCAGGGGGACAGGTCTGAAAGACCTGCAGCCTTCAGGAGCAGCAGCTAGAAACCTAAAAGGATACCCCTATATGCTCAAAATGATGCTAACCTCCTATATTCAAGCAACAGTATCTTTTACCCTCTCTGTTGTAAAGCACAGAGTATGCAAACAAGAAGGATTACAGAATTACTATGTATTTAGAAGAAGACAGTGGTAATAAAACAAGTACAGAAACTCTGGGAACATAAAAGAAGCAGTGCAGAGTGAAACCTAAGATCCAACTGCCCATTAACTTTCCTCTGGAAGTGGTCAACAGTAGGTGTCACAAAGAAACAGAATAAAACCAGGGCCAATATATAGAAACCATTCCCAGTATACCCAGCCAAATATAAGACTTCAAATGAAGAACTTCTTAATAAAAACAGATTAAATTTCAATCAAAACCTAACAATCATTTGCCCATTCTTTTACGAATAGGAAATTTTGGACAGATTAATTGCTAGTAATTCATCTGGAAAAGAAACAGAAGGTTGGCTTTGCTAACTAGTTCCCAACATAAAATCCACTGTTAACCTGACACTTCTCACTGGAGCAGCATTGTGGCAGAGGACTCCAGCATTGCACTAACACTGACAGCCTTGAAAACCTTAGTTTAGAGGACCCAGCTAAGAACCTCTCTTTAGCATACGCCAGTAGGTAGATTTAAATGGCACCATGCCACCCAGACCAACTCCCACATAAGTGTTAGGAAAAGCTGTCTTGCGGATGCATGTAACTTTTTTGTAATAGAAAATGTTATTATTCACACATTTTTTTTTTCATTTTTTTAACTTATATTAAATATTTCAGTGTTACCTGAGTTTGTTCTTTGGAAGCTCTGGAACATTTTCAAAAACTCAACATTAAAAGTATTTCAGGGTCTGGTGATGAAAACTTGGGAAAAATTTTGGGTTCCTTTTCCTTTCTCCAGGTGCTGAAAAGTGAATGTTTTTGGGGTACCAACATTTATAATCTCAATCCTGCCTAAAAAAAGCCCTTAGGATTCTAGTTATAGTTCCAATATTTAAAATAAATAACTCTTGTGACTTCTTAACTGGTAAGCTCAGGACTTCAAAACCCAAAATAATTGTGATTTTGAGAGTTTACATGGTCTTCTGATGATAACTTATCATATTCTAAAGACATAGTGCTGTTACTCTGTTCATACATTTTAAGAGAAAAATATTGATTTTGCCACAAGTCAGTGCTTTTTGGATGAAAGATGATGAAATGTTCCAGTTTTCAACTGTTTCAAAGAAATAAGAAGAGCCTGCTTGCCTGAGGACTCTGCCACTAAATGCCCCTCCATCAATCCTTTTCCTGTTTCTCTGATTCATTGGTACAACACCCCAGCATTGATGGTGTTCTGGCTGAACTGGTTGCCCAGGGTCTTGCTCTATTCGAAATATATTTAATTTACAGCTGGTAATTCCAGCATACACCTGGGTATCTTGGAAAATAGGCAGCACAGCACTGTATCCTGCAAGGGTACTAACTGACTTTTAAAGTCTAATCCACTTATGTCTTCACTGGGCAAGCAGCTCCTCTTCAGTGGGCAGCGTACAGCAAGGGAGCACCCGAGCTGTCCGTGCTTCAAAGTGACAATCTGGTAAAGACAATAGCGAGGACTGGTGCATGTAAGTAATTTCACAGCTTTTGGCCACTTTGTGGGAAGGACAGGACCCTTGGAAGGATTTTAAATATTAATAGACAGAATTCTTCTGAAGTGTGCCATCATTCATATCAAGTCAAAGCTATTGTACATGGCTGCATGTGACAGCTCAGAAGCTCAACATTTTTGGCTTTTGGTCATTTTCAGTTCGTTGTACTAGTAAGTATTTGAGATTCCTCAGTTTAATTGCATCAGTTTTTTGAAAGTGAATTTCTGGCTCTACCTGTCTTGTCTATATTATAAGGCCTGTGGTGTCTGGGGATGAAAGATGTGTGAGGTCTGATGTTGTTAGGCACTGCACAGTCTCTGCCCTGACAAGAGAACGAGATGACCTTAGAGAATTCAGCAGAGGTAAATACAAAGAAATGACCAGCTAAGGAAAGAAAGAGTTGTACAATGAGAGAATAGTGAGAGAAAAGAAAGAAAGCTGCCAGAAGAGATTAAATGAAGATTCAGCAGGAGATACAGAGGCTGGAGCAGGTAGAAGCAGCCCATCCTTACTGACAGATGCTCCACATTGACACCATCATGTTAGTTGTCTGTTAGCTCAGCTGGTCCTTGTTCCTGTTCTGGGATTGAGCCTCCAGGTAACTCTTCCATGAAGTTTCTTCCTCCAAACTCATCAACTATATGTGGTTATGAGGCTAAAAGGGGTTAGTTTGCTTCTGGTTTGTGATGCCAATGTGACAGGGAAAAATGTATGTACGATGAGGAGGGGGACGCACAGTCCTGTCTCTGAAAGCAGAAAGTATTAATTGAAATTAGACAGTGTTAATTGAATAAACTAAAATTTACATTAACTTTTAACGTGTATTCTGAAGTACTCACAACCATTGTTACCCCTTTACAAGCACCTGAAGATGAAAACGCAGCTAAACTTTTACCTTGTTAGACCAGCAAATAAAGATAATAAAAAAATTAGAGGCAATTAAGAGGAAAGGAAGGGAAGGGATTAGGTTATGGGAAATTAGAAGAAGGGAGACTATTAGGGATGAAAAGTTTCCTGAATAATGCTTTTTCTTTTTGCACTTGAATGTAATCCACACTGCTGCCGAAACACCATCTTTCGTTACAGATAACCTAAAGGTTATATGCATGCAAATTGGTAATATAGAAGAAAGCATGTATTAAAAATTATCATGGCCAGAAGCTCTGAGTCTTTGGACACTGGAATTGAAGTAGAATGAACAGTGCAGAGCTTTTTAATAGATTAACTTCTTTTGTAAGCTTATAAGTCTCCTGGCAAAGTGAAGAAACAGCTCTAGGGTGACATCTGTTTCGGAAATGGATGGGATACACATCATGGAGTATATCTCACCCTCTATGCAGAAATGATCGCATATGTTTACAAAAGAAGCTGATGCTGCATGAATGCATGAACGGCTGTACTGTCTGTAGAAGAGTAACCTTACCTTTCATTTCTCAGTACAGACAGAAATCTATGGAAGCTATTAAATGTACAGTGGAGTCAGAAACACCTGGTAGTGACCCTTTTTTGTTACACTGACACCTGTGAGAAGAGTCAGCTATGGAAATCAAAACAAATAAAATTTAAAAAAATATGTGTTTCGAAGTGTTTGCTTTGGATTTTTTCAACATATTTGCTTTCAAAAAATATTTTTCTCCAGGTGAGGTCAGCTACATTCTGTTTCATATTAAAGTTTTATTACATGGCTTTTCCTCAACACAATCCTAGAATCATAGAATCATATAATAGTTAGGGTTGGAAAGGACCCAATATGTTATCATTGTTCTACTCCTTGTACAACCAAGAAGGTATGTCTGGCTTTCTCCTGCTGACTACTAGTTGAGAGTCAGGGCCCTGACAGTTGTGCAGGGCAGGGTACCTGCTCCAAATCCTGTCCGAGCTCACCTAAAAGTAGTCTGCAGAATAGTGTATGGATTTAACTGAAGTCAGAATAGGAGTTTGCCTTCCTAATAACTGTGAAAAAGGCATCTCTTGTTTTTGGCAGATTATTCAGGGAGAGCTTTGTGGAAGATTTGAATAGGAAGTAAGATTTCATCAAGCCTGGAGGAATGTGCCAAGGAGTTGGCATGCTGGGAGCAGTTTTCAGTCAAGTGAAGGACCATGGGTGACTGACAAGGGGAATTAACTCCAGGTTTGGGGCTGCACTTTGAGTGAAAGATCCAAAAGTTCATAAAATGTGGAGCAGGATCAGCACATAAGCTGCTCTGTATATGTGCGACAGTGGAAATTTGGTCATTTAACCCTCCTGAGTTAATCAGCAGCTGAGCAGTGGGTTTTGAGGGTTTTAGGTGGCTTAGGATACCCATATGTGCCTTAGTTCATCAAGGAAAAAAGAAATCACAGCCTGTAAGAAAGGAAAGAAATATCTCATGTGCCTCTTATGTCCAGATTGTCTCAATGGCTTGGAGTTTTATTCAATCTCCTCTGGCAGGACTTATCAAAAAATAGATCACTTTGGCTGATTAGCCAGTATTAGTTAGAGGACTTTGACTTCTGCATTCTTCAAATAGGGACATTAGTTGTGGTGGCTTGTTTAAGAAAATAGCATTACTCAGAAATTCTGAAACATGCCAGAAATCAGCAAGCATATATATTTCTTTGACTTTTAGGAGGACAAGACGCTATGCTGCAGACCTTGACTCCATATGGCAGGGCTGGACAAGCTTTTGATAAGTGGGGCAGAAAACATGACACATATCACAGGTTACTCATGGTGAGAAGCAGAGACATCTGGAAGGAGGTGGATGTTGCAGGATGGTGCAGAACTTAGCATGGAAGCTGTTTCAGAAGCAGGCACACACATACCTGCTGGGTTGTTTCCACCATATGATGGGATTACCCTGACTTCCCCATGCCAGTATGGTCCTGTCACCAGACACATGATAGAAACCTGCCATAACACCTGTACTCAACACACTTGTGTCTCAGGAGCTACAAAAAGCTCCCCATGAAACTTGCAGTTCATCTATCTGAAAAGTCCATAGCAGTCAGTCAAGTATTTTAGTAGTATTTCCCTTTCAGTTATGGTTATATGGGAATTTGATTGCACCTACTTATGTCCCAGACAAAAAAAAAGAAAAAGAGTAAAAAAGCCCCATTCAAAGAACAGGAAGTTTACGCAGTAACACAAGATCCAGAAGCATAATAATTACCCCAGTACAGGTCTCCAAAGAGTAAAAATGAGACATCACACAGGAACAGATTATGCCATGTCTGCGTATGCTGGGGTTCATGTGTCTTCCTCTGAGGCAGCCTGTCCTGGTTGCTGTTACAGGCAGGATGCTGGGCTGCACAGACCTGGAGCACGATCCAGTCTGACAACTTCTGTGTTCCTAACACTACCCAATAGAAAAAACATACCTTATTTTTTTAAACTACCTTAATTTTTCTCTTTCTTCCGTGAAGATTTAATTTCCTTCTGGAAAGCAGTTACCCAGCTGCAGCTATGAAAGTGGTAATAAGCACACAGCTTCAGTTCAAAGGTGATCAAGCACTGCTCTTATGTTTAAAGTAATAGAAGATGGGAAAGACAGGAATAGAGTAGGTAATGAAGGCACTTTGTGATGTTTGGATCAAGCATCCAGGGAGTACATCAGAGTTGTCAGAGTGAAACAGCAAGTTCTGGTCTTCTTCAGATCGAGCCTTTTCAAAACAGGCACAGAAAGCATGTCCTTTCTGTTAAAAGAGTGTCAGGGGAAAAAAGTCCAAGTAGCTACATGCAAAATCATTCCAAAGCTAATTTCACTCCCTCCTGTGTAACACTTTCACCTTCCTTAATAACAACAGAACGGGTTCACATAAAACTTTATGTTTTTAAAATTATCACTTTTGCCTTTGAAACTGATTGCCAGGTCTTCTGCTGAGGAAAATTGGAACAGATACATTGATTAAATGCAGTTAATCCAGCTAGCACTTCCTGAAGTTCTTTTACAAAAAAAAATGCATATGGAAAACCTGGAAAAGCTCAATGGATGAAAATTTCCTCCTTGCAAGTCTTGCTATTGAATTTAGAAGAACAGGGATCTCATGCATATTCTCTTGTCCTTTCACTCCTTATCTTTTTTTTTTTTTTTGGAGTATATTTCTCATTTCCGTTGTATCCTCAGCAAACTGCAATCTACTGAATCAAAGCTGTTTACTAAAGGGACAAGGGAGGCCACGACAACTGTTGGAAAAAGATCGTCTTGTCCAGCTGCCTGATTCTCCAACCAGTCCTCTCCCAGATTAAATTCATGCTCAGAATTCCTTCACCCTAGGTGCAGGATCTGGCATTTTATTTCTTAATTTTCCTCCATTAATCATAGCCCAATGATCCAATCTATCTAGATCGCCCTGCAAGTCCCTCTGCCTGTCCCTCAAGAGAGCACCTCCCAATTTGGTATCATCAGCAAACTTGCAAATGCTGCATTGAAATTCTGCATCCGGATATATTATAAAGGACTGGCTCTAGAACTGAACCCTGGCTCAATCCCTGCAAGCCAGATGTAACCCCATTCGCTATAACCCTTTGAACTTTATTTTCAATATAAATTAAAACAATTTCACTCACAAGTCATGAGGATGGAACAGCCTATATCAAATTATCGATTACCCTGCTCTAAACAGAATCATAGACTCAGCTGGAGTAAGCGCATGCAACTTTCAATGCTAACTACCATGCTCCCAGACAATGTGCAGGCACAATTCAAGGGCAGCATGAATGAGGGACCATTCCCCAAAAACATGAGGATCAGTGCCGGTCTGCTCTAAGAGGTTTAACCATATGGACATAAACCTTGATGTCCCACTGGCAAAGAACAGGCCTTGGCACTTTTTATTTCAAGTGTACAGGTAACCATAGATACTTGCCAACAGATAGGGAGTAAAAGTCGTCATATGCTTGCAAAGAAAAGCAAACTCACCACCCTAGGAACTCACAAATTAAAAATATCAAGCTAAGGAAATTGTTTCCCCTTTCTAATTAATCAGAAAGTGATGCCAATAATTAAATGTATATACATTTCATCCATCTGTGCATTATAAGTAGTTTCCCCCAACTTCCTGCCCACTCCAGTCCTTCAGATTAATATTTTTCCTAAATACCATCATCTCTGCTATGGGTAGTTGACAAAGACTCCTTAGGCCAAAACACTGCTCAGTCTCTCAAGCAACCACCAACACAGTCTCAGTATTTGAGCACAAGCAATAATACCTCCAATTCTACCTTTGTAATAAGGTTTGAAAACAAACCTAAAATCTTGAAAAACAAAAGAGAAAAGATGCCAATTGCCAGTATGCAACATTAATACATTTGCTGTGCATTTAGGATTAAGGCATGATACTAGTCCCATCATTATTTACTTATAAAAACATGCACAGACTAACAAAGTTCCACTTTCCTCAGAATTTGCACTTTATGAATCTTACCTTTCTCATCCCTGAGGTTTTTAGCAGTCTGAAGTACCAGTGTATTACTAGATCAATCAATAATAAACATTTATGTAATGCCAAAGATTGACATGAGTCCAGGTAACTCTGTCTCACAATTCTCCTGAAGAGCATCTCTACTGCAACTAAAACATATAGACACAAATCAAAATGGAGTCTGTGTCTTGAAGGGTTTAGACTCAAATTCTCTTCTAGTCAAGCACAATTTCAGCTGAATGTACCCAATCCTTCAAAACATCTCATCTCTGCTCCTCTGCAGCTTCCACCATCACTATGCCACAAGCCAACAGCTAAGAATTATATACCTATCTGATTTTGCCCGATTAAGTGCAACTTCAGAATCACTGAGGAGTCCATTTTCCTCTCAGCACTCAGTGAGATTTATCAGTGAATGCATTGTGTCCCAAAGCACAGTGCTACTGGGCGATAAAATATTCCAATGTCTTATTAATAAATTAATTGAATCCATTGTAATTTTCCTAGTATTCATGCAGCTCATTTTGTCATTGATTGACAGAGATGAATTTAAAGATATTTAAGAGTTTCACAAGCAGATGAACAGCTATATCTGAATTATCATGAAAGAGGAATAGTTAATAAGGGACTGTAATAATCTTTCATTAGAAAATTTGATGTAGTAACCACTGCAAACTTAATCCTGTTCCTGCTGACAGCAGAAGGAATTCTGCGTACAGATTCAATGCCATTTTGAGTCAAAACTGACTGCGTTTTTTTCCAGAAGTCAAGAAAATTGCAATGAAATGAGATAAATACCAGAGAAAAGTCCGTCAAAGCCAGCTATAACTAAATCATGTGGTTGCTGAGTGACTCATACATTTAATTTCAAGGTAGTTGATTTATAATCCAGAAGTTTAGTTTTTCAGAGCTTGAGTATTATCACTGGCACTTCAAAGCTTTCAAAACTCATGTGAGGATTAGTCCTATTCAGCATCTCCCCAGTCAACATCAGTGTACAGTCACATCACCATGGAGGCACCAGAGCCCAAGTCAGATCAATAACTCTAACACACTGTTCTGACCATACCATACTTGCCAAACCCACTTCTACCACAGGAAGGATGGGTGGGAGCGGGGTCTTTCCACTGTTGTGTTGGCACACATTGGGTTTTAGTCTTTGTCTCATACTCACTGAGCAGGGCATTGTTGTGTGGTAATTCAAGCAAAAACAAAAGGAAATTCCCGAGGTACACAAACATGTACAGCACCCCGAGGTTGACTGGTCATTTCAGATGCTGAAACCAGTGCTGATTTAATGAGCTAAAACAAAGTAACTGTCTGGTTTCTGCATATCTTCCATCCTGTTTTCCAAACAGCATAAAAGACAAAACAAACTTTCTGATTCCCAACTTTCCCTCACTTTTCATATTAGCCACGGAGTCTCTGTTAATAAAAGCAGTGAAACTAGTTCAGTTTCCATCCTAAGCAAGTACTATCTTAGTCAATGCTGAATTCTCCTGTAAATCTGAATGTCTGCCTTTGTTTTGGTTTGCATAAGGAAACTGAAAGGTTATTTGTGGTGTAATGATCTGCTATCTATAAGTTTGGGTCTCCAGAAAATCCTCAAACTTCAACAGCAGTGAAGCAAAGATTTATAAATTAAAACTGATGCCTAAAGTACAATAAGCACTGATTTAACTCAGGAGAGTTTATTACTTAGCCCAGAGGAAAGGAGGTGCAGAGGGATTTTATCACTCTCTACATCTAGCTGAAAAGAGATTGTAGCAAGGTGTGAGTCCATCTCTTCTCCCAAGTAACAAGTGATGGGACAAGAGCAAATGGTTTTAGTTTGCATCAGAGAAGGTTGAATTTGGATATTAGGAAAGATTTCTTCACTGAGAGTGTTGTCAAGCATTGGAACAGGCTGCCCAGGGAAGTGGTGCAGTCACCACCCTAGGAGGTATCTAAAAGAAGTGCAGACATGGGGCTTAGGGATGTGACTTATCAGTGGATTTGCAGTTCTGGGTTGATTGTTGGACTCTGATCTTAAAGGTCTTTTTGAACCTAAACAAATCTACGTGTCTATGATTTGTGTATCTATAGAGGCTGGTAATCATTATTAGAGAATATGGAAAACCCCTCACCCTAGTCACATCATCAGCATGTCCATTTTCTGATTACAATATATCACACTGTAGTTCATTATTTTCAAATTATAGAAAGATGAGAGTCCCCTGCTGCGCAGCTAATGAACTCACTAAAAAATCCTTACAGTTGTGATCAGATAACACAAATATCCTAAACAGCTAACTTGCTAATGAGCATAGTTTGTTGATCTTTTGGGGGCAGTTCATCTAATGTTATGTTATAAGTTATAAATTCAAGCCATTAACAACATTCTGAGATCCAAAATTGCTAGTCTTATAAAATTGAAGAGCTGCTCCTCCATCTCCATAGGTAAGTTTGCAGAAATTAAGGCTATAATACTAGAACAGGTGCTTGGAAACTGGATACTTAGGCACAAATTCCCTGTTTTGGTAAGAAGCACCTGCTGGGTATCTCATTTCTCAAGTGTGAAGAAATGTCTTTCTGTACAATTTTAGTCCATTTTGGGAAATACCATTATTTTTTTAAAAGAGATAGTAATAGTAATGACTAGAAGACAGGTTTTCTACTACTTCCACTACATTTTCCCTTCAATTTGCATTTCACATTCTTCCCCTGAGACTTTGCTTTAACCTGAAAGGCCAGTGGTCAAAATCAAATTATGTTTGTGAAAACTGTAAGTGATTTATGTCCTTACACAACAATACCCAGAGCTGGTTCCTTGTGCGACACAAAGCCATGCGGATTTAACTCCTGAGAACTACTCCTTTCATGAGTAAATCTTATGAAGAAACAAAGTTGCATTCAGCAGTGCCCTCAGAAGAGAAAGTTAAAATTTTAATTTTTTTAATAAGCTTTTTTCTGATGTAAAAAGTTAGTGTCCCATAAGGAATTAAAATTTAATTAAAATGATGATAACATTCTGTCTGTGGGACTATATTTCAGTGTATATTTGAAGGTGCATAAGAGTGTATACTTAAAGAAAAGCTTTTTTCTATTTAATTTAATTTGGATGTGCAGACCTTTCCCTGCTGGTTTAGAGGAAGGATATAGGACTTTTTGCATTCTTTTCAAAGATGATGTTTCTTTCCTTCAGAGTTTTAATTCTTGATCCAAAATCCTAGTCTCTGAACTGCATTTCTCCGCATATAAAGCAGTTAACAACATTTCTGTTAAGAAGGTAAGGTTAACTGGCAGATACTACATTGAGAAATGGCTCTAAGGACTGATGTGCAGACTGCTTTCAGAAACTCCATCTATAGCAATAAATGAAACAAGCCCAGGGGAAACATGGAGCCTTATCCTATGGCAACCCCTTCTCTCATCATTAGCATACTCCTAAAGCAGCGTTATCCTCCTTGTAGCCCTCTAGCCGACACTCAGACAACGCTCAGGACATGAGCCAAAGGAGTGAAACTCTTTCCAACAGGCTCCATGGATGAGGCAAACTCACTTTTGGCGTGAGGAGGAAGTTCTGGTTTTGGATATAAGCTGTGACTTGACACTGGCTAGGTTGTCAGACTAGACAATGGGACTGATGCAGTTTATCTGACTCACTTAGGCAGGTCTAGGTAGAGTCAGTGATACCACAGGCTGCAGCTGTGACAGAGCTCAGACAATTTTACTCTCATAAAACACTGAAAGGTATAAGTGTCTCCACAGGACAATTCACAGAACTTACATTAAATGCTTAAGGGTAGACAACATGAATATCCTGTCATCTTATCTACATGAAGAGATGTGTTGACTGCATTGGATATCTTGACAATACAAGTACTACAGCAACAGCCATTTGTAATGAATTGAGAAGCTTTTTTTTACCCATGGTCACAAAGCTACAGACAAGGACAGGCATTCTGCTCACTGCCTACACACCCCAGAAGATTTATCAGATTTTGGATCATATCCCAAAGCACAGCACTAACATGCTCTAAAACATCCTGATGTCTTATTAATAAGCTAATTGAATTCCATTGTAGCTCTCTCAGTATTAACGCATCTATGCTTGTCATTGACTGATAGAGATGAATATGGAGATATTTTAATAGCTTCTTACATGAAAAGATTAACATCTATGTCTACATTACCATGGAAGAAAAATTATTTGGGGAGCACAACTTGAATTAAGAGGAAGTTGATATGGTAACCACTGCAATCATAGTTTGTTTTTCTTGATGTCAGGGGAAAAATGTGGGTTGACTTTGAGGGGACTGGATTCATAAGTACAATTTATGACAGCAATTACCCTTAAAATAATCCTACTAGGAGCTGTCTTTGGCAGGTGAACATTTCAAAAAGGAGAAAGGAAGTTTGATATGTAGAAAAATTTACTACTCTGGTGATAGTAGGCTTTCTCCATTCTACTATATTTGTGGTGGGTTTGTAGCTGCTCATGATAATTTTAAGCATCTAACTGGATATTCTCCACTACACAAGCTGTCAGATATTCCTCTGGGATTTCTACTTTGGTCTGTAAAATTGTGACTAAGCCAAACCTAAGCTTTGATTGCTCTAGCAATGCAATGCAAAACACCGGAGCAAAACTAAGATGGCACGACAGGCAATCATGAAACTATTTCTTGTGATGGTGACTGGTGGAAAAAGAAGCCCAGAGTGAACTACAGCCAAAGTATGGGCACTGATGAGTGTCACCCAGTCTAATAATAACAATTTATAATCCTTCCTGCAAGAATTACACCAAGAGAGCAAATGAACTTTCCCCAGGCAATTCTCCAGGTAACCGCAGAGAATAAATCAAGTTACCTGTAAGTTTTTTGTCAAAGCAATTCAAGATACCTGATAAACTCTTAACCTGCTCAAAACATGTCTATACAGTGTAAAGCAGAAACTAGATCAAGCTCCTGAACCAGAAGCAATACAGCCATGAGAAAACAAGATACAGAAGGATTCACTTAGGAGCAGGTTATTTCCTACAGAGGTTTGTTAAAACCGCATAGCCTCCAGATGAACCCCATCTCCCCCCTGACTTCCTCATGTGGTGGATGCAGAAGTACAGCATAGGAAGTCTGACTCTGTTTAACATTTTCATAGAGACTTTGGAATGCATATGCAAAGGTAACAGCTCCCTGGAATTGAGCAGTGTACTCACTTTTCCTTGCTCAGTATCCATGTCTATTTCAAAGCCAATGAACAAATTGTGAGCCCTCCAGTGGTCAAAATCATGTATTTACAACGGTGTGTATAATTCTGGTCCAACCCTTCAGATGCTGCGGTCACTCAGACAGGTTTTTCCAAGTGCAATATAGCCATGTAGTGCCTATATAGAGCCAGCAACCTGATATCCAGAGAATGCTATAAAAACACTGGAAGTACATGATGACTCAGAAAGTACATGAAGAGGTCAACATTACTGGAGGGAGTAGCAAAGATTTCCATTGTATTTGTAGAGTAAATGAGGAGCAGCCCCTGGGGCTCTGCTACTTCCACAATAAGAAAAAGGTACCCTCATAGTAACACCAGTAGGATAATGGAGAAGATCCGGGATAAAAGGCTCTATCTCAGTATGTTTCTCTCTCTCTCTCTATCTCTTCCATGTTTCCCCACAAAAGGCGTTGATTATCCATCATGCTCAGTAGCTCACAGGGTATGGAATACACATTGTCTTTATCCAGAAGCATTACTACTGAAAGTGCACATTCACAGAGAAGGACTAGAGGAGAAAAGGGCTGGTAAATTAGCAGGCAACCATGTAGTCTCTGTGTGGGCTCTGAAAGCTTGTTCCTCTGTGTCTTTCTCACTTCACAAAACCCCTTCCTCAGACTCACTCCTGATACCCTCCAACAGCGAGGGAGCATGAGAAAGAAGTTTTCTTCTACCTTTTTTCCTCCTGTCCCTTAAAGCTCTGTCTTTCTGCTCCCTGTGAAAAGACGCCATTATTCCAGTGCCAAGAAATACCAGGGGCTGAGTGACAAAGATGAGGTCTCACAAGTCAGAGGTTACACTTCATTGCTGTGGAGTGGCATTTCAGTCAGCACATGGATGTGTAATTGAGAAAGGGAAGTTTTTTAACGAACGCACCTACTAATCACAACACATGGAGGAGGTCACAGTGCTGGTGAGGTTTATTTACAGTTCCACCTCTGCCATGCACACAAAAGAATTTAGACATAGATTCATTAGAATAAAAACATCATAGGCTAATTATTATTACTAACGCTACTTCTCAGGGTTAATAGCCGTAAGGTAAAGACAAGACTGCAGATGCTACAGGTTAAAAGACTTTCTTTTGATTCAGATGTATTAACTTACAGTCCTTTTAAGGTTGTACTTTAATTACAGTTTCCACAGTATTTACTTTTCTTTTTTTTTCTACTAGTGCAATTATGGAGTAATTTAGACTATTTTTCTAAAGCAAAAACCAATTACCTCTGATTTGAAAATTCTGTGGGTTTTTTTTTTTTTTTTGTAAGTGAAAACTCAGAAAAGAGCAGGTAATCTATCTGAAGCAGTAATACATATATTTTTAAACCTCATTACGAATGGGGCTAGCCTTTTAATGTGTCACCTTACACTTAGATGCAATTAAAGCTGACATTATCTTTAGCACTAAATCTGAGTTTCTGTGAAGTTACAAACATAACTCTGGGGAACACTGGGTGAAAACAGTGTCATAGAATCATAGAATCACAGACTGGTTTGGGTTGGAAAGGACATTAGGATCATTTAATTCCAGCCTCCTGCCATGGACAGGGACACCTCACACTAGATCATGTCACCCAGGGCTCTGTCTAACCTGGCTCTGAACACTTCCAGGGATGGGGCATTTACCACTTCCTTGAGCAACCTGTGCCAGCAGCTCACGTCCCTTGCAGTAAAGAACTTCTTCCTTATGTCCAACCTGAACTTACCATTTTTATTATTGAAGAGCTTACATGTTAAAGTTTTTCCATGGTCAAGGAAAGAAACTATAAGTCAGTGTTTGGGATTTCCATATCTCTGACATTGATTTACTACATCAGGTAAGATCAGGGCCAGACCCTATCCCAAGCATTTTGTTACCCTGCCTTTCCTTGAAAAGGGTGATGTATGCTTCCATGCTCCAATGAGCTCCAAAGATGAGGTCCACGAAGCTCAGCAAGGTATTTCATACCTCTGAACAAAGAAAAGAAAGATGAGAATGTTCAGAAAGGAAGTTATCCATTTTCTCTTCTTTCTATAACCATGCTAGAGATGGGACCATACGCCGTTTGTGGTAACAACCTTTTGCTACCACTTGAGCCAAAGACCCCTTCCAAGACTTGCACAGTCTTATTTATGAGTATGAGCACACCAAGTATGCCTACAGTGCGGATTAAGTCCAAGGTTATGAAGCCCCCACAACTGTGAGGCTTGATTCAGGAGGCCTTGACCCCTCCACCAGACTTGTCAACCCAAGGTACTGCTAACCAAGCCTGTGTTGGTGTAGATATACCCCAAGTCATGAACCAGGACCTATTATGCTAGACCCTATGTGCAAAAGCAGTCTGAAGTGCAGAATCTCTCTCAGGTAGCTTACAGTCAAATAAGAAGGTGGGAGAACAAATGGACTCAGGTGTTCTCTGCTGTTCTGAAGCATACAAAGAAACAAAATTCAACAAAAGGTTTAGTAAAAGAGTACCATACAATAGTCCATCTTTTTGATATAACCTTCACTTAAAAATCTTAATGGTCTTTGAGGATTTTTCTATGTATTGTGTTAGCAAGTATAATAGAGACCTTGAATACCACTGTAGTACTAATGGTGTTTCAAAAGTAATTTTTTTCAATTCAACTACTCAAGTTATGCTGAAGAATTCTGATTGAACTCTCAAGGTGTGTCTGTAAAAGGAGGAGCACAGAGCATGGAAATTCCATTTTTGTGAAGGACTTCACAAAAAAAAAAAAAAGCCATTCTACTATTTCTGGCATTATATTTTACATCACTGGAAATGCTTTGTCCAGAACTTTTAAATTTTTTGACTGTTTTAAACTATATCGTAAAATACATACAACGTGTTTACAAACATATAATAAAGTTTTATGATCAAATCCAATCTTTACTCCGGGACTGCCAAGCCACCACTAAAACATGTCATTGAGGACCTCATCTACATCGGTTTTGAACAGTCACTTAGCTTAGCACTATGTTGTGTTCCAACCTAATGCTAACATGGTCAATATTATTCTGTTGATCAAAATCTTGCAAGAATCTACTTTCTGGTTTAGTCTTCTGCCATTATTGCTGTCCCATTTCTGAGGTAATTGTACTTCAGTGATCTCAGATTGACCCCTGAATATCTGTACAGTGTTGTCTAATACTCTTTCTTTTAGCTTCTCCACAAGTGGAAATGATAATGTGTAATAGCAAATTTACTATTTTAAAGATTAAAGAGTGATGAAGAATGTATTGCATAACACAATGCAAACATAAGTTACACTTAGCAAAATGCATAGTGATTGCAATATACAATTTAATCATAATACCAGTCCCATTACTGATCCTTATAGTCTGCTCATTGTCATGACACTAGGTATCTCCAAATGCTGGGAAGTAATATGTGGGTTGAAGCCAGCTCAAGCCTATGGCTCTATTTGAAATGATTTTGTTGTTTAGTTTTAATAGTCTATGTTGTGCTAAACCTCAAATTCACTCTCCCCATGCTGGTCTGGTTATCTCAGGAAGTCATTCACTTCGTTTTAATGAAATCGGAGATAAATATTTACACCACCATTTGATCCACTCAGCTGCTGATTAATTTACCTGAAAAAAAGGCCATCCTACAGTCTTCCTTTTTGTATGAAGATAAAATTCACATTCCTTGAAACAGCTGTGGTCAGTCACACCCTGCATTATTCCCTGATCTTCAAGAGCACATCACCTTCACCCAAGTTCCTCTGAGGCTTCATCTGTTTTAAAGGTTCATTGGTCAATCACAAGTGTTAGCATAGGTGTAGTTAAAAGTACTAGCCATTTTGCAGAAGCCAGGATGCACCTGCATTCTTTCCACCCTGAAGAAGCTGAAAAGATTTTACCTTCATGGGTTGTGCTGGTGAACAGCACCACAAAAAAAAAAAGAAAAAAATAAAATCAAAAGAGGAAAGAAATTATGGAAGAATCCTTAATCTATTTAATATGGAATTGTATTAAATCCAAACAGAATTATTTCATTATTACCAGCTTTTATTGGAATATTCTCTTGGTAACAGACTAATTTTAACAGACTAATTTTAATGCAACTGCATATTAGATTTCAGGCTAGAAAGAAAATGCAGATTCTCTTGAATATATATATTCACCAATAATTGCTACCCAGTGAAGAAAAGGAAGAAAGTGGATACAATTAAAATAGAATGTAATGAGTTTTGTAACTTCAGTGACTTTTGAAAGAATATGAAACATTTAATGTGCCTACAGGGACTGAATGAGAAATGTCTTTGTGTTATGTTACTCCATAGCCCTTGCAGACTTAAGCGAAACAAGAACTGTCAATCATTTTCCACACAGTGCTCAGAAAGGTCAGCTGCAAGTACTGTGCTTTCCTCCTGACCTGTCTCAATACCCAAAGTTGGAAGCAGTACTATGCTTAAAACACCCTCAGCTTGCACTGCTACTTAAAGTACGTTTTGGCTGAAGAAAGTGTGATTGCTACAACTTTCCTGTGTGGATTGGAATAAGCATGTGTTCCTCTGCCTTGCATCTGCCCCACTTACTTCTAATTAGATTATTTCTGGTTTTACAGCTCCTCTTCATAATAATCATAGGGTCCTGCTATACTTTTGTTTCACTCTACTAACTCTAGGTTTTATTTCTTATGTGGTGTTTAAATTATTTTCTTTTCCCAGATGAAAGGAGCACGGTGCGATAAAAGTTATCCAGAAATACTAAAGAGGATTTAAGAGGGTGAAGTTCCTCCTGGCTTTGCTATGTAGTACCCTTTTGCCAGCTATGAGTAAGCATACGTTGAAGGCTTCAGCAAGTCAGTGAGGACACCAGACTCTCACCATGGCATATTCCACTGTAGGTATGGTGAATGTTACCATCTGAATATGCTTTGTATTTCTCAGTGGATTACTACCAATCTAAAGTTGGTTACTGGATTAACCTCCAGATGATACTATCAGCAGTATGGATCCAGAGACACACATCCATGTGTCATGGTAACTATGAAGAGTGACAGACAGCCCCATGACCTGCAAGTGTGCAGGGCTTTGATGATATATAGCATCTTTGCTATGTCCCAGCTAGTATGGTATAGTGGGAAACTCCTCATGTCACTTTATTTACTATGAACCGAGTTTGATCCTTATGATTTTAGATTGAACTGCCTGTATACCAAAGAAACACCAACTTTTTGAAAAAAAAAAAAAAAACTAAAATGAATAGTATTTGTATTGGGTTCACCTTCATGAGGGGCTTAAACCACGACAGTATTGACTCAGAAACTTCCCTATGTTAACATGATTTTATGTGAAAGAAAGCAAATTTAATATTCCATCTATAATCCCATTCCCCTCCACTCCTTCCCTCAAAAAATAAAGTTTAGAAAGAAATAAGATGCTTCTTTAAAGTGTCTCTTTTAATGGTTTGTCTCAGAACCTTCTTCGTGTTTTACACAGAGAAAGCAAATAAGAGAAATTGAAATTATTAGAAAGAAAAAGACAAGAAAAAAGGCTTTTCCCCCCACATCCCATCAAACACATTAAAAAAGGAAGACAGGTGACTATCTACTCTGGTAGTACACATTGCAACATGACTAAACATAGGAGTGCTGCTGGCAAGATGGCATCTAGACAAATTGCCCAACAGATGGTACAACCTATTAGTGAAGAAACTTTCTAAAGGATAACACAGTACAGCAGGAAATTCAGACCTTTTCATATTTCAATGCCGGTGCTTTGCACAAATGCAGAACCCTCTCAAATATGTGCATCCAATTTTACTTCTCAAATATACCTCAAATTATAAGAAATGCCAGCCTTTGTGTTCCAGAGGTGCAAAAGGCTGTCCAAGATGTGTTGCCTACGCTTTTAGGCATATATTAAGTGAAATCGATGTAAGATAACGTGCCTGTTATGTAGATTATTAGAGAACGTATAGTTAAGCATTTGTTGCACTTGTTTTTTTTGTTGTTTTCTTCAGAAGGAACATATCTGCTTCCCTTTATCATGGAAAAAGAAATTACAATAGAAATTAAAGTTCTGAACAGGATTCTCAGTTGTAAACCCTGTTAGCCTGAGAAATTCCACTGAGATTAACAAAACTCTTTATTTCTGCCAGCTGAAACTACTTTCCACTCAAAAATGAATAGCAAAATTTTGTCTATTCAATTGTTTTTCTCCTTTTTCTCATAAAAATGTCTAGATCATACTTAAAAGAGCTGCCAGAATGTCAGTCTCTAATTACCTGCATTCATTTCATACAGTAACTATAGGTACAAAGAGATCTAAGTAGGAGTTTCCTCCCTTTCTTATCTCCACTAACCATTGCATATATGCCATAGCCAAGAGCCTGAATGCACTGGGCCAAAAAAAGCATCACTGCTTTGTGAAAATGCATATTTACACTGTGAAATGAGTGAAAGAATCTGCCAGCCCTGAGTACACTAGTACTGTAGCCAGCCAAGCCTAACAATGCACAAACAAAAGCACCAAATACAAGAAATACAGCCCAAGTCACAGTGTAATATTACAATATAAGCAATAGCAGTCTGGCACAAAGTGTTTTATTGCTGTTGGCAAAGAGTTCTTTAAGTATGTGAGCTTGTTCATCCAAATGAAAAACAAAAATGGAGTGCATGAGAAATCATAGTTGCTTCATTTGTTCTCTGGTTATATACTCAGAAAGCTAAAGATTGCTCTCTTATTGATTCAAACAGCCTAATCTCAAATCTTTTCCTTAGGAAAGCAGTCATTACTCACCTAACTGTTCTCACTGAAGCAAGTTCTGTTCCGAGCAACATCCAAGTAGGATAAAGCAGAAGTTTTAAAAGTCTCCATATCCCAGTTTTCTTCCACTGACTTCAGTGTTGCCTCTTATGAGCTTGACCTATGATTTGTATGTGTTCAATTTAAAGTGAGATATATATATAAATCATGCAAACTCTGATTTTATATGTGTTTATGTAATATATGTGTAATGAATATTTGCCAGCAAACTTATATTAACAATCATGAATGGCTCCGACTCTCCTCTCACTCACTGAAGTTTACAGCAGTTGCTCCACTAGGCTTGGTGCTCATCTAAGGTGCCTCATCTGAGAACTATTAAAGTCTCACCAGATGAAATTCTAGCCCTTTGCTTTCAGTAAGTATGAGCCCAGTTTCCATCAGCAGAGGTGAGGACATGAAGGACAAAGCCCCCAAATTGGTATACCTGGAGTGAATGAAATGTTCCCCCTACTCCTTTGCCATCTTAGGCAATCAAGGTATTTTGTCCCTTGTCTGAGGTGCACTTGGATTTCTCTGAGGAACAAAACATATTTGTTCCTGTGGACAAATTCCAGAAGCAGTTTATATACACATACATATTCCTTTTTTAACAGCCAGAGCATCAGAGAGAACCTGAGAAGCATAGCAGTTTGCACTGGGGTTTTGCTACCATTTAAATGTGAATATATCCTCCAAAATATAGACTCTTATGTTGTGCATCTAAGCAAATATCACATTCTTAATCTAAACCCCATAGAAATCTATGGAAAAATTCCACTATACTCAACAAATTGTGGATCTGTCATTCTATCCAAGTTAAAAAGAAACAACTTGGCAATCATTGTCAGGTAAGATTTGGTGTAAAAAAGAAAATAATTGGGTCTCTGGCCTTGCAGTATATGGATTCAAGGATACAGTTATCACCTCATTAGACTGAGTCGATAGCTTGAGGTTATAACTAGAAAATCTAAAATAAGGGGTCTTTAAACCCTACAATTAAGTTGGTCATTATGGCAGCATTTAACTTGTGAGAAAGTATGTTCTGCTATCCTGCCTCCATCCCAGGGACTGCACCACCCTTATTTACCTGCTGACACATCTGGATTTCCAGCTTTCAAGCTTCAGTTACAGGGTTAATGGAAAGGGGCTGCACACCAGGCCTCATCCCAGCAAGAGGTGAGGATTCATTGGCCACATGTTGCTGAACCACATTTAGGCATGACTTGTTCTAAGAGCAATATGAACAAGCGAAACAGTATTTGCTGTCTCTGGTCACATTCAGTGATCCTTTTGGTGCAGTCAAACCTTTCAAGGAGCTATGTCCCATGCAGGTGGCACCACCTGATCTGAGTTTTTATTATGGCTCATCTACAGGATGTCAGGGTTCAGAAGCATTCTTGCCCTTACTGAATGTAATAAAAGTAATGTGTAAGATCACCAGGGAAGAGTTCACTGTAAATTCAGACAGTAAAGAAGGGTGGCACTAGTGCTTGTTTGAGTAAAACACAGATTCTGCTTCCATTCTCCCCTTCGACTTGCAGCCTGTCAGACCAATGTATTAGCTATCTGAGATTTACCAAAGCCACAGATCCTCTCCTCCCAATCAGAAAAGCTGTAAGTGGAATTTACGTATTCCATTCAGCCTTGTCACAATTTTAGAAAGAAAGAATAATAAAATAACCATAAACAAAGAACAAAATCAATAACAACAAAACCCAAACAATCCTCGCGCAAACAAACAAAAGAAAAAGGCAAGAACCAAGCCTGTGGAAATAGGAGAGAGATGTGATCACTGCTTGTGAAAGCAGTTTGTGAAACATCCAACTGAAAGTTAATCCAGGATTGTGGTTGATGTTTCATGTCAGTTCTGTCAGTAATGTAACTGTTCCTACGTACCTTGACAGCTGAAGATGTGTGGCCAAAAAGGAGACATTTTCTAGGCTCAGTTCAGGAAGCACTATTGCTGAATTCATTTGAGAGACAAGTGATTGGGACCTAATTCAGTAATTTCGAACATGAGCTACTTTAAGCATTCAACAAATTAATTCGCGTTTCTTTCTTCCTGACTCCTAATATTAAAGGATGATCTTTGCAAGCCATCTGGCCAAATCATAATCCACTTTTGTTTGATTTGACAGATCGATGAGTGAACATTACACAACAAGAGGTATACAAATTCATAAACATGCTCAAAGGCATATTTTTTAATTTACTTGGAACAAAGCACAAAAATGTCTAAGCCAGTCTGAAGCAATTTACAGTCATAGACCTCTATATCTACAAGTTGGTAAACACCTTTATTATTATTCCTGGTATGTTTTACACTAGCCTTCAAACATATGAAAGACAAATCCAGACACTCACAGGAAGATGTAATATCTGCTCCCAAATTTTAGTCAGAGCCATTCTTTCATAGTCAGATTCATGCTTTTCAGAACTTTATTCCCAGTTATTCTCCCATTTCTAGATGGCTTCTGTGGCCAAAGTACTCTTTGTAGAGAATATTAATTATGCATAAAGAGTGAACATCAGCCTTGAGACATAAAACTAAGGTTCTGCTATGTATGATCATTAAAGGCACATGACAGCCTCTTTACAACATGACATAAACCTAAGGCCTTGCCATTTGCAGTCAATAAAGAAGCACATCTTGATGATGAAGGAAAGGCTGTCCTCATAACTCATTAATTCTGAGCTGAATAACTGCATTGTTTCCATATGATATACTGTCTTTCTAGATACATTCCTCTTCATACATTCTTTTCTGTGACAATGCTGACAGGTATTATAGGAGCAGGTTGCCTGAGTGCACTGTTATTAACTCTGTTAGACTTTCTGGGCTCAAGTCTGAAAAGGCAATTTGGGGTAAAGTTTGGAAAGAGAGATATTTATTAGAACATTGGATCACTCGATAAGCAAGCAGAGCATGTAGTTTAAACACTATTGACACTATGAATAGAATTCCAAGTTCAGCCCTGAAAACAAACATCATGCCTTATCTTTGCTTCATGCATTTTTGATTCACCATGTATAGCACAGCTCAGTTTAATACATAAGATAACTCAAATTATCTGCTTGTCACTACTGTGTCTAAACTTAAATGTTTGACACACTATACCTCATCTCTGGCTGACAAATTTACAACTTTTCTGAAGAAGCATGTGAGTGAGGTGATGTTTGAGACAAGTCTGAGCTTCAACCACACAGGTAGTCAGAAAACGGATGGCACATGTTCCCTAGCCCCAGAATTAGCAAGCTGTCCATGCACTGATGGCATAGGCATAGCCCAAACACTCAAAGGCAGCAGTGGTTTCTTTCATCTCTCTACCAAGGGCTATGGTAGGGGATTCCCACCTACTTAATCCCCTGTGTTCACTGAAATGACATTGAGACTTCCAGGAGGGGAGAAAAATGGTTTGGGATGCTGCATCCCCTGTTTGCCACAGATGACCTGCATCTCATTCTCTACACTGTTTAACAGCCAGGCAATGCGGTGTTTCCTATGGCTTGGCTGCAATGTGCTTCAGGGAAGCATAGCCATAGAAAGTTTAATCCAGCTGAAGCCATTATGATGTCGGTTAAAGGAAGCAACTCAAGAGATCAGTGAGTACAGCATTTTACAGCCACTGCAGAGGGGAGCTGGGCAATCTTTAGGAAAGAGATGTGTGGACGATCTGCTCCAATTGCTCCCAGAGCTCTGAAAATAATGGCTGCTATTAAAGTGAAACAACCCAAATATGAAGCAAAAATAGCTCAGATTTTGCTAGAGACATTTCCAAGTTTATTTGTAGCTGAGTTCGTTATGACAGATATTTTTGCTGATCCCTGGAGGAAAAAGAGATGAGTGAATTTTTAGAACTGAAGAAATCAATACAAATGTCAAAGAAATTATTTCTCAAATTCTGTCAGAAGTATTTGTTCTCATGACTACATTGTTAAAGAGCCATTGCCTTACACCCATAAGGTGGCAGAGTTCCAGTGGCTCCAAAAGTTTAATAAAGTTTGTAATAGATGTACAATGGGAGGAATATATGCATGCACTCACTGAAGACTATTTTTTATTGAAGGATTATTGGAACAAAGGTATCAGGATAATAATATGTCTATACAGATATGTATGCCACCACAGATACATGTACATGTCTCAGACTGGTTCCATTAAGCCAATCCAGGCTTTCCTGTGAAAAATTAGCCTTCTCTGTATTGCAGAGAGGTCGGGGGTGTTTCAGTCTACAGAGAGCACAGAAGAAAAGGACATGTGGAGAAAACTACAGCAAAAAATGTAAGGATTATTTAAAAATCTAAAGAGTTTGAAACAGCTTCTTAATATTAACTTTGGAACTGCTACTATGTCTTAATGCAAAAGTGAGATATAAAATATTAGTGCTATAAAACATATGAATTTTAAATAGACTGGAAAATTAACAGCTCATTTAATGTATAATAATACTAAAAGAAACAGTTAATCATCTCCTCTGGGAGTGTATCATTGTCCAAAGTTATTGCCTTGTATAGACAATGCAGCCTAGTATAAAAGCTCTGTCCTCTCTGCTTGGTGTTTTATGGCTGGGGAGTAACACTGCAGGGAATTTCAACACAGAATCGCTTGACTTGGGCACACAGAAAGATGTTTCTTTAAAAAACTTCTGAAAAGAAGTGGCACATAATCTGCCTTTATCATTAATGTGCCCGCTATTCAGCATGAATGACTAACCCCCCTATAACCTAAAGGTCTACAGGAGACTTAAATAACTGCTGTAACACAAAGGATGGGTTGAACCTTGTAGAAATGAAAGCAAACTTATGAAATTACATTTAATCACTATCAGCTATTCTTCAGTGCCTGCCCCTGGGTTACATCTAGTCAGGAAATCACATCATCATGTTATTCACAGGAGTCTGAAAACATGAATAACTCTCGTCAGTGATCCTAATTATTCCTACAGGAACTAGAGGTCAGTTACTAAGTAGAAAGTGTTGATAAAAGAAGCATTAGTTTCTGGCAGAACACACTTTACTAGCATTCAGCAGATAAAGGACAACTACTTACACTTCACTTTAATACTTTGGTATAAATAAATTTTTTTTCTTAAGATTAATAATAGGAATCATTCTTTTCTATGGTGAGTTTAATCCTGAAGCTTCCTAGAGTGTTTTATGTATTCTTCTATTAGATTTAGAAATTATAAATCTGTTCCAATGACCTCTAATGGATTTTTTTGCTGTGGTCACCAAATTAGTCCTTACTGCTGAAGTTAATAAATAAACCGGTGGCATATCTATATCTCTGTAGAGGAATGCAGAATTCCTCACAAAGGCTTTTGCAGCAACATTATCCATTGACAGCGGACAAGAAATTAAAAAACTGCCTTGCATTGAAGTTATCAATGGTATATATTTAAACCAGGCAAAATATTGCTACAACAGCTGGAATGTACCCCTGGCAACTGACTGTAGATGGAATGACCAAAGGACTTCTCCAGTCGCAGCTGTTAACCCAGTGTTGTTCGTCATGAGGAAACACCACTGAGTTCTTAATAACATGTCAAAGCTTCAGTCTTCTATTATCTTGGGTTCTGGGATGGATTCTTATCACAGTTAAGTGAGCAAATATCATTTATTCCTTGGCTGTTTCTCATAAGAAGATTTAGTAGTTGAAGCATTGAATTTGTAGCCGTTCTGCAATGTTATTTGTGAAATCAAGCCTGAGGTAATTTCATTATTGAAGGTTTTGCCCCATTCAAACAGTGAAGCTGGTTGTTAAACATTAGAAACAGAAATTCTTATTGTAATACTTTACATGAACTGTTCTGATTGGTTTTTTTTATTATTTTCTTATATGAATGTATTTAATATAGATGTTCCTTCTAAAATATTCTTGATGCTCCTAAAATCTTCTCCATGTCTTAAACTTATGGAACAGGCCCTAGGAAGCATGTAGGAGCCTCAGGCTGGGCACATTCAGGAAAAAATGAAGAAAAGCTTCAATTATACCGCTGAGGCACCTCAGAAGTAAAAATTTTCTGTAGGCTCATAAATTTGAATCCTTAAGTACCCCTTTACATTTGCTATGTTTCATGAGCTGACCATGAGCACTCCAGGCTACCTGAAAACAAAGCACTAGAAATCTTTGGTTGTAAGTGCCTTTGACATTTAAATGTGTTATGCATTATCAGAGCATATCTGATCTTTTGGGCTGCTCTCAAGTAATCTTAAAACACTAGTGAAAGCCCTGGCCTCAGAAAGGAGACTGGTAAATTCTAAGACCTGTCAGTCTGAAACAGTATAGGAATGCTGACCTTATCATCAACTAAAAAAATCCCAGTCACTGTGGTATGGTGTTTCTGACTGTGTTGTTAAAAGTCCTTCCTGCAAGCAGCAATGAAAGATTTGGGTATCCGTCAAGGTTGACACAATGGATACCAGATTCCTAATCTAGTTACTGAGTTGTTCAGCTGATGAAGTGGTCATCCTACTTCCTTACCTAACTTTACTTCACGTAAATATTGCAAGCAAGGTATGTGTGTGACCACTGGAAAATGTGGAAATCAAAGTTTTATAAGGGAAAGTAGCTGGATTAAGCAAACTATGAGAAGGGTACACAAGAACATTAGGTACTTCGTAAGTAGGACTCATCTTCCCATGTATACTTTTTCCTACTTTTGTTTTAAAATAGATTAGCAGTCCTCCTTTAATGTTGGATCTCTTCTCAGTCTGCTGGGTGTTCCTCTCACAGGGTCTTCCAGTAAAAATAGTCTGATAGAGTACTGCTCACTTTAGGTTTTCCCACAGCTGCCAAGACAAGTACTCTGAAGCCACTAATGCTACTCAGTTCAGCTCAACAAAATAATCATACCATAGCTAAGTATTCATCACTTTAAAAATGTTTTCATTAAAATGCATATATAAGTCATAAAAAACCGTGGGTTTGGATCTTTTTCTTCCATAGCTAGCATCAAGAAAACAGTCACCCTGTGCTACACTTAAATACCACAAAATTCACTTATATTTCAGAAAACCATGTAATACTCATGACCATGTATGAAGGCATACAAAACTCATAGAGGATATAATGTCTGTAAAGCATACACACTGATGATTCTCCCAAAAGCAGGACCTTGTATGACCTGAAGCCCTTCAAGGCAACTTCTGATTCCCTTACTGTGATAAGAGATAACCTGCAGTTTGAAGAGCTTTTTACTTGGATCAGGAAAGAGAGAAGCAGATCCCAAGAGGAATTTGTGATGAGTTGGCTGGGATGATATAAACCCATTCTGTGAGTAGCCTTACTCTCTCATCTAGTTTTAATTTTCATCTCTTTGCTGACAACCCTGTAAGCATTCTCAATTTCAGACTTCTGTCTTTCTTTCTCACTCTTCTCAGTAACATTTCCTTTCATGTGTCTCAGCATCATCCCATTTTGAACAGGAGAAGAAAGTTTATAGTCTTCTATCATTCTCTATTTCAGCCACTAAATTTTAGTTTTTATCTACACTAGCAAATCATCAAATCCAGATCTCTTCACAAATTCAAATTATTACCAAGATTTCTTACCTTTCTGTAAAAGTTTATTGCTTTCTTGCTGTCCTGATAATGCAATATTTTTTCCCAAGCTGTGAGCTATACCAGCTACCTCAACAACCATTGCAACCTCTACTGGTCCTCTAACTAATGAAACTGATTCTCCATCTCACCCCAGAATTCCCTGTCGCAGGCAAAGTATTCTGAGCAGAGAATGCAAGAATTCCCTGGCTACACACTTCAGCACACAGTCATTAATGTGACACAGGCCATAACCCTATTTTAATAAAATGCAATATATTCCTCCCATTAAATACCCAGTTAGGGGAAAATCATTTGAGAACACTGACCATTAAAATAAGGATAAACTTAAGGGGGGGTTTAGAGACTCTTTTTTAATGGATATGCTGTTATCCCTTATTTCAAAAACTTATGATATTATATGGGAACCTATTCACTGGTTTGAAAAGAAGAGGAAGTGCATTGGTTTTTGGAGAAAGTTTAAGACTAAGCAAAAACCTGTGGTTTCAGAAAGAACTTATACTCCAATTTACAGCAACCTTGTAAAGCAACTGCAAAAGAGATACTGACAGATTCAGATGGGTCAGCTTTCTGTTCATCTTCCTGATAAGATTAACATATAAAAACTAAGGGACTCTGGATGAGCACATCAGAGGGCATGAATCAGTGTCATACCTTAGGCCAATGGCAAACATGAACATGTTTCCTCCATATTACTCCTGTAAATGTAGGCTTTGGGTCTGTGACTGTTCTGAATTGGCAGACAAAAGAAGATAATGGGAGGACTGAATTGTGCGATGAATTTAGGTTTCTCCCTAGTGAATGGGATTTTTTTTGCTTTCTTCAAACTGAGAAATATTCCTGCATATCTGCATAATTTTCCTTTTTTTTCCATCTGCCACTGTATGGAAAGCAGTTTGCCAGGGACTGGTTCTGATGCTTTACAGCCCTGTGAATTCAGAGACGTTTAATAGATATTTGAGTCTGAGATAGACTGTTCATGCAAGAGAGTGCCAAACTGTGAGTTTCTACACTGAACAGCACCACACCATTGCTCCTGCATGAGAAAACCATATTGCCGATGTCTGTGACAGCTCAGGTGAGCCCCTCATGAGATAGTTTCTATTTGTTATGGAAGGCAGGCAGGACCAGGAGACTGTGAGAGCTAAGCTGCAAGCAACTGCTTGAGCCACTGCTGACCTGGACAGCACTGTTGCCATGAGAGGTGACAGGCTGCATCTGCTTTTGCCGCGAAACCACCTCTTTTATTGAGCTAGAAACTCATCAAGAAATAAAGCCTCAAATCAGAACATGCCTTTTGACATTCCCATGGGAGCATATGGAAGTTCAGAACTTCTAATGAATCTGAATTCACACAAACTCACTTGTGAGGGGCTATGGAGGAGTTAGCAGTGAGGACACCAGCCTCCCTGAACATATTCTACATCCTGTCACAGCTCTTATTTGGTACAGAACATTGCATATGAGTAGCACAATCAAAGCCATCTTTATAAAAGCGAAAGCTAGAATTGTCTGTAAAGAGCAGTTCCTATGGGTCAATATGGGCCCTTAACCTTCAAGCAGCTGTGTCTGTGGTTCTCAGTGTGTTGCTGGAGAACCTGGATAAAAACATGTGACTAAGATATAGAAGAATCAAGAGAAAGATTGGTACCATGGGAAAAGAAATGTAAATCAAGACAAGCTGAGAGACTACAACTAGATGAAGGAAAGAAGCTTGCTGATCATGAAGACTGCATCTGGAAGTCATAGAGAGAACGAGGGGTGAAGTCTGTGCATCTCCTTAAAATAGCATTCAGAATAACACTTAACATAATCTGCAACATAATCTCCTTTATTGCTCCAGTAAAAGGTTGGAATTTGTGTATACATGCTGAACGTACATGGAAACAGGCAGGAAAAATAAACATAAATTAATAATTACATGGTGCAATATACATGACAAAGTACTCAGAGGCTCATTAAGAATGGGACATGTGCAAAAATAAACTATAGTAAAACCCAAATAAAATGGACCTGGAGTGGTCTTGTAATGTAATATTAACAGATATGGTTAAACAAACATGTGACAAAGTAATAGTAAACACATGCATTCAACTACTGTGGAATTTAGGGCTGTTCTCTCAGGCCCAGAAATCAGTTTCACATAGTTATCTTTTTTAGGAGAAGCTAATGCCAAATCACTGGTGAAATGTTTTCTTTAGTACCTAAATATTGCCCTGGAAGAGCTGGTGGTTGCAAATCACACACAAAAAAAAATGTTTCTTCTCCTTTGCAAGTGATGCAAATCAACATTTTTTTCTTATTAACTATAAAGGCATTTGTCACTGCCAAAAAAATGAGGATGAACACATCTCTAAAATGTAAGTGGTTCATATGTATTAGCTGCAGAACTGAAAGTGTCGTAGTTTAAGGCCCTCAAACAGTTCTGCTCACTCACTCCTCCCTCTTTCTTCCCCAGTCCTAGGGGAATGGGGAGGAGAATCGAAAGAATACAACTCCCACGGGTTGAGATAAGGACACTTTAGTAACTAAAGTATAACATAAATCACTACTGCCACCACCAATAATAACAATGACAAGGCAAATACAAGGAAAGAATAAAACAATTCACCACCCAGTCTGACCAAGCAGTACACCCCCCCCTTCCAGGTCTCTGTCCTCCGTTTTCACATCCTGAGCATGACATGCTGTGGTTTGGAATACGTCTTTGGCTAGTTTGGGTCAGGTGCCCTGTCTCTGCTTCCTCCCAGTTTCCCCCTGGCTTCCCCTCCTCCCTGGTACAGCATGAGGCTCAGAAAGTCCTCTGCCAGCCTAAGCATTCTAAGCTATAACTACAAACACTGGTGTTATCAGCGCTGTTCCCAGACCGAAGGTCAAAAACACAGCATTGCATCAGCTACTTTGAGGGAGAAAAATTGCTGCTGCTGCTGAACCCAGGACAGAAAGGAAGAGAGAGCACATAACATAGACCTTAAAAGACAATTTTTACTATTTTTACAATAAATGAACACATTTACTGGAATCTGACCAAATATACTCTCTTTTGAAAACTCATACAGGCACACACTGGCATACCTCCATAGAAGATGCATTGCTTAGCTCACGTGTGTCACACAGGATCCATCTTCTGACTGCTGCCAGAAGGTGCAATTTCACACCAAGCAGGTATGCACCTCCTGCAGTTCCCACCTTTCACATCTCCTCACCATTAAACACCACAAACACTGATATATTTATTTAGATTTTGCAAGCCCTTGTGCACTGAGGGTGGCATTTAGAGGGTCCTCGCAGCCCCTGTCAGGGCTCCTCTCACAGAGCCACTCCTCTGCTCTATCAGCTCATGTTCAGTGTGTGCTAAGGGAAGTAACATAAAGGCAAAGCCAGACATCACACATCTTCCCTTGCACCTTACTGCAAGACCTATCATGGGATAGCAAATATGGGGCATGCATTTTCCAGTTTGCTGCTGTCTTTTATTAAAATCTGGAGAAATCTAAATATTCTTCTCAAAAATAAGAAAAAATAATTAAAGTTTTTCTCTGCACTTTATCACTCATGCAATTCAGTGTCTGTGTGCACCCTGCTGAGCTCCCAGGTATGGGTACACAACTCAACTGCATCTCCTTTCCATGACATGTGAAACCTAGCACATGCTGTTACCCCTCAACCACATGCCTGCTGTTGTGTTAGCAAAGCCTGCTGTTATTTCAGGAATTTGCAACCTGTCAATAAACATTTTAGGTTTAAGACTTCAAAGACCTAGGACAGAAGATGGCAATGAAGGGCGGCACGGATTTCTATGCACAAACGTTGATGGGAACAGATGAATAAAAACATTAAGGTATGACACTGCTTTCCACAGAAGTCACTGTAAAACTGCCAACCATTTCACTGTGACAAAATTCAGCTTCAGGTCTAAATTATTTTCTGCTTAAGAGTTTGGTAGTCTCTTCTTTTCATTGCAAATCTATGCACAAGAAATACAAGCTATACTAGACTAAAAATTCAAGGGCCGTATTATTGCTAAACAATATGTATTGCTAAACAATGCAGCCAATCTGAATTGAGGCTTGTTATGTTTTGTTAAATCAAGAAGAGGAAAGTAAGCCATGAAGTTTATAAATCATCTTCTAACCTTGACTAGAAATTGGTTTTGCAATTGTTTGGGTTATTTTACTTTTAGCCGCATTTTAAAAGTGCTCTTCTTAGTGTGAACACATCTTTCCCATGCATATGAGCATTATATGCAATCATGAGAAAAGACTTAATGATGGAGAAAGTTTGTTCTGTAGCTGCATTACTCCATAAGCTGAAGAAGGGCCAAAGAAGCTAGCATCTGTTGGATTCATATTACATCATATACTAAGCACATGCTAGCTAATAGGTAGCATAAGAGATTCAGAATAAAGTAATGAGATGGAATTTTAGGCCAGGGCTGTTTTGACTGAAAGTGACTGAATTTCAGCCATCTATTGGCCATTTAATGTATAACGAAACAGTGGATTTAGTCCTGTTTTTACAAACTGCTATACCTACTTAAAAAAAGCCAACAAAGATAAAGATTGTATTATATGGATTATTTAAATAACACTTAAGACCAAGCTAATGTAAAAATCCATTATCAAAACAAGTTCACCAAAAAGAGATAGAACATTTTAGCAAGAGAGATCTGTAAATTTGTCAGTTTTGATTTTCTCTCAAACAAACTAGAATATACTTAACAAAACTGCTGGTGTCTTTTCAGGATAAGATTAAACAAAAATGATACATTTGGATTCTGTGGAAACGAAACTGGTATAAAATCACAGGTGCAAAACCTAGCAGGGAAGTTTTGCATTTCAAATACACCAATCATAAAACACAATATACTTTACTAAAATGTTTAGCAATCATTCATATCAGAAAATAAAGTAAGCAATGATTTATGCATGTGAGACCTGCACAAGAGCAACACTGGCTCCTTAGAGTTGGACATCAAACCAGCACTCAAGGGAGCACAGCACCAGATGAGCAGGTACATGTATGCATGACCACTCTGCCCTGTGGACTACAGTAACCTGGTCATTTGTGGATCAGCTCATAGACTAGTTTGATGAACAGAGTATTTGTTAAATGTCCATCATATTAAGATGAGTACTGAAATCTGCATAATTTGGCCCTGTGTGATCAAGAATATCTTTAGAGAGAAGATACTACCGATGCAGATAAATGTAAACCTCTGAGTGTCAGATTATAGGAAGTGATAAATACATCCACAGATCCTGTCATGCTTATAAGACTGTGAATACTGTGGGATTTGCTCAGCCAAAACATGGAATTTAATGAACAGAGTGGTATCAAAGTCTTACATGTTACAAGCATAACTAGCATCCTACTACTTTGACGTGAAGGCTTAGAAATAAAATACTCAAGATAAGGCCATTTTTCACTTTGCTCCTGAATTTCCTGCCTTCCTTCTTTCTCTCTTTGTAACAGATCTTGTGAGATCACCCTTCTGCAAGTGAATCCATGCGAATTCCTGGCAAATTTTAATGTAGGAGAGCCACCATAATTTCATGCCTCTTCAAACACACAGTGAGAGCAATCAAGGGAAAAAGAAATTAAAAACTAATTCTGCTATTTATTCTCCTCATTTATTTTATCAGCCATCTCACTGTCACACTGAATAATAATCACTGGGACTTGATACACACACTTAGCATAGAGCAGACATCTTTGTGGGATCCCAGAGAAAACTGCAAACCCAAGGCAAATACTGAAGCAAAGACTGGCTTAATTATGGCAAACATGATGCCAGCATTAACATTTCTGTTCATCAGCTATCCAGGCAGGCTAGGTATGAAATAAGTTTACCTAGCTAATCATGTTAATACACAGGAAAAGAAGTTTCAGGGCAGTTTACTACCACAGACAGCTTCTGGTATGAGGAAGGTAAAGTAGACAGCATGTCTACAATGAGGTATGAGATTACAGCAGAAGCATTGTGACAGACTACAGATAATTATTGCTTATAATGTCTGGCTATAATTACACGATTCTGTACCATTTCACATTTAGTCAGTGTCGGAATGAAGAGGCTATGACTATTTAGAGGAATCCCATTTAAGCCTCAGTCACTTTGTGGGGTTGATTCAGAATTGCCTCAGACAAAATGCAAGATCAAAGTAAAACCATCATTTAGTTTAGATTTGCGATTCATTCTTGCTGAGGAAACTGCTCAAGTAATTTCAGCCTTAAAGAATCTTAAAAGCCTGAAGGGTTACATTTGTTTAGCCTTTTTATTAAATCAGTTATGAAAAAGGTGAATTCAGGGTGGGTTAGGAATGACTGTAGAGAAACTTGGGTGTTGAGTGTTGCCTGGATATGTATTTAAGCCACAGCTGTAATTTGTGGGAAACATATCTTTAAGAAAGACAATTGCCCTCCTGCATTTCATGCAAAAGCAGCACAGTTGGCTCTGGAATGATCATTTAATTCAGTGCAACAGCAGAACTGCAAGTGGACAAAGCATAATGGAATGAAATGTCCCCAGCCCTGCAGAGCTAGGATTGCAAAGGTCCCTAAAGACACAAAAAGACATCTGCTGAGACTTCTGTAAGTACCTAGTTTCTCCAACTCCTTCTAAAATGAAAACTACACAATGAGAAGCTCTTGAAAACCTCTCTAGGTATCTTGCTGCCCTTATGTCACTGCCCAACCACCTTCACAAATTTTTCTCTTACAAACTTTGTTCCTATAAAGGGGTATGATTTTCTTATGTACCTTTGTATGATTTTCCATTAGAAACACCTTTTAGGAAACTGACTTAGGCCAGAGACTGTCTGTAGTGAATTTCTTCTCCTCTGCACCAAAAAGGAGCAGATTATTATTTACTGTGCCTCTGAGTGCCATATTTCCTTGAATAGTTCTACAAAAGCACACCTGTATATGTGATTTAGGAGCTTTGTTTTCATCAGGTGCCAAGGCTGACTTAGAATGAAATACCAAGAAGGAACAGCTTGATCTAGTGAAGTTCCAGACATCAGAGACCTATCTTATTTCCTGACACTTCAGCCATCGGCTCCTCAGCATCCTCTTGGAAAGCTGACAAGAAAGAGAGACCAGTGAGACCAGTAGCTCTTCACCTGTCATGATTTCTAAGCACGGAGTTAAGAGGGTTTCTGTGTATTAGAGCATACCCTATATACCCCCAGCAGCAGCAATCCCTTACTTACTGTGAATTTTGCACATAATCAGTATATAAATATTCCATTTTTTACCATTACCTCTCCCTCTTTTACTCCAGGAGAGTCCAAGGAGGAGTTGGGTCCTGATTAGACCTACCTACCTCTGCCCAATTGCTACCATTTTAGTGTAGCCAAGGCACTTATAGGAACTTGCTGAAGCCTGCTCACTCAGATTCAGCAGATCAAGAAAAAGCTTGAATTTCATTGCTGTTTGTGCTTCCATATCCTCCCGGGAACCAGTTTCTGTGCTATCAGATGTTTTCATCCTTTTCCTTTAGTTCCAGAAATCTGTTTCCCACATCCATCCCCATCCTTTTTCTCCTCCAGACCGCCCAAACACACAGGTTGTCTATATCCCCCATGGAGTGCAATTTACAATGTCTGACTTTGGAGTATCAGATAAAGGACCACAGGAAGAGCTCTGGAGGACACTTAGCTGCCTAACAACTCAGAAAAGCTGCTAGAACTCATTTAAAAGCACCAAAGTATCCTGGTTGTTACTGCTATTACTTCCAAAGCATTCATTGCTTTTAAAAACCTCACTAGCTGTCTGCCTCATGCAAGACACATAAATATTTTCTTCCAAACATGGTCCAAATAAGGTTACGTGGAATAAAAATGCCCATTGCAGACAAAGGCTCCATGCAGGTATAGTGACAAACAAATATTATTAACACAATTAATGATGTCTTAAATATACTTCAAACATTTCACAAAGCAACAGACTAATCTTTAAAGGAAGTTTGCCTTTCCCCCTGGATATAGCTTTCTCCTAGCAGAGGGAAAGAATTATGCTGTCCTGAAGGAGAGTTATAAATTTTACTATTGGGCTAAATACAGCATGTGAGTAAATCTGGCAACTGGATGTGTTGTTAAACAGATAAATGTCCAGGATTTTAGCCCTGCCATGTATCAAAAGGACCTTCCCGTACACTCCTCATCCTGACAGCTGTGAGCATTTTTAATGGTGAAAGAAAACTCATTTTATTGACTGAAAAATAACTGTAGAAAACAAAACTCTCCTAGCTAAAAGAATACTGGCCTTCATAGTTCGAGGTGAGTAAGCAGCAGTCTGCTGAGTTTCCCAGCCTTACAGAGGCTCATGGCCATGCCCAAGTCTCTTCCAAAACATACATTTTGCTCTCCAATAAAAAATTGTAGAAAAATGAAAAGTGAAAGGCCTTTGTTTCTCTCTGGACCACTATTAGGGAAATCTCCTTCCCAGTTTCATGCTTCACTTTCCATATCGTGAACTTCCCAATTATTTCAGATTATATTCCTGCTAATACAATCATTCCTTGCATCCTTTGTTTACAAGGACATATCCTGTTAGCTAATGGCTGCTATCTGTGGATTTCCCAGTAGCTGGCACTACATATCCAGAGGTGAAAAGAAATCCTGTCCCATGGGCTCCTGTTCTATCTACAAGACATGTCGTAATGCACATTCATGCCAACTGCCATGACCTATAGCTTAGAGCCCAGACTTTCTTCTTATCACTTTCCAGCAATGAAGTATTTCCTGGGCATCAGACCACACTCATATTTCCCCATGTTACTTGATAAATTATATGTAAGAGTGAGGAAAGAGTCAACATGATCCATACGTTAGTGAATATTTGCAGCATTGCCTGTTCACCACTGTAGCCATATAAATTTTTTTAGTTTATAGATATCACTAAGTTAAATCAAGTTTAATATCACAGGAACCTGTCATGTCACTTATCCAGAAAACACCATTCACAATTTAGAGCCCTATAAAAATGATAATAAGAACAGAAATTATATTTCCCATTTGCTGCCACCATTGAAATGAATCTTATTTTTAAGTACTTATATGATCCTCAAACCCTCTTACCTATTGCCTGAGGCACTCATTCTCTCCAAGAAAAATCACTATTAATCCTTATTTATGCCAAGTCCTTGCAGTACAACAGTGGGTCCAGAAAAAGGTGCCATTTAATAATAAAGTTTAAGGTTATTGCAGTCAGAATCACTGTGGCCAAGCACAGATCACTTGTGGGTTTTGTGTTAAAATGCCTAGAAAAATGTTTTATGATTTAAAAAAAAAAAAAAACAAATATTATGGTTCTTACATCAGGGAGGATACAAAAGCAGAGAAATATGGTCAGAATTTAATTCCGTGTTTTGGAGATTCTAGTTATCAAGCTGTGAATATTTACAGTTCATAGATTGGCACATATTAAATAGATCTTGAATTAACCTGATGGTTTTAGTATTTTGCAAATTATATCTTGAAGGAAGATATTTATCTCATGAGAGATTTTTTAGTGTTTTGTGTGGACTGCAACTGTCCTGTGTAGAGAATCACTCTTCTATGTCAGGAATTTCCATTGTTCCGAAGCACTGAATCCTAGAATCCAACCAAACAACAGTTTAGAATCTCTCATCCTCTGAATGTCAAGGTCTTGTGTTGAAGAGATACTCATTTATAGAGACAGAATAAGAAAAGATGGTCATATCAGTGAGGAAAACTGTGGGCAAAAAGAAAATTACAGTGTTAAAATGATAGGAATATCTCTGCAAGAATTTGATTTAACATTGGAGTGGGGTTTTTCCTTTTCCTTCTTTTCTCTCCCTTTCTTTTTTCTCCCTTCATTTCTTTTTTCTTCTTCTTCTATTCTTCTTTCTTTCCTTCCTGCCTTCATCCCTTCCCTATGTGTATGTCTGCATACGAAAATTCTCAGAAGAAAAGAAGTCCAGAATAATTTGAGATTTCAGACTGAATTTCTCCAATGCTTCCGGCTTAAAAGTAGAATAAAAACCTGAAGTGGTGAGCTTTTTACAGAACACCATCCCAGGAGCATTACTTAACAACATTTCCTCAGAAATGGAGGAAATAGTTCAGATTCCTCCTCTTCTCAGGCAGTATGAATACACCAACAGCTTAAAAAATGATTTAATCTACATAAAACAGGAAATTCTATGTGGGATGTTCATTTCTGTTGAAGCTGAATAATTCTGCATAAAAAATACTCACTTTTGAGGGGAGACAGAAAGACTAATTGTAGTAAAGCTTGTTACTTAGGGAATACATGAATATCAAACTTCCAATTCATATCTCTCAGAGGAATTAGAGGTTTTCTAAAGGTGAAACAACACATAACATTCCTACTCTTGAATGCCGCTGAAGTCAGCACTTTCTGAAAGGTAGACAACTGCATTTCAGGTCAATGTTCTGAATAACAAAGCCAATTGGTGCTTGGATTTTTTTGGTATGCCACATACTGAATCACACTCTTGTACTTCCTTTTATTTCACATATTTTATATAAATTACAACAGCAAAACTGATAACAGATACATCCTCAAATGCCCTATGTTCTATTCAGGTCACAAAAAGAAACAGACCCTCAAAACAGCCAACATGCAAATAGTTAATGACTGATGGCTAAAAAAAATGAGCGCAGAGAATAGGCATGATTGAAACGTTGCCCTTTTCTGGAGCCTGGAAATCGAAGCACAGGTCCACATCTGCAGTTGGAGTCAGCCTTAGCACTACATTCTGGACAAGTACATAGAGCATTTCCATAAACTATTTGCCCAAGAAGTTTCTTATCTTGGGCCCTATAAGGCCTGATGCAAGTCGATGCCTTTATCAAACATGTCTTACCAAAAAGTGCCATACATATCATAAAATATGGGCTGTCATATCCTCTTCCTATACAGTGCACAAGAGGCATGGAGAATGAGGCATTCCCACACTTCTTGTTGACCCATATCTGCCCATTACAAGCCATGTCCATGAAAACTCATATATTCCCACATGGCCATGGTGACCCCAGACACAGCAAGCCACTATTTAAGATACCTGTCATGCAGCTTGACACAAGGCATACATCTCTGAGCTCATGAACCAAAGGGAAGAGGAAAAGTACTTTGCATCATCAGACTATCTGTCCCAGCCCCAGCTCTTCTGAAGTACACATCCAACCCAGTCCAACAGATCAAGCTGTCAGAAAGACAGCTATTAAACAATCTGAGAGTCCCTGCTTCTGTTATTAGGGTGTTGTTCCCTTTCTTATATAGCCTACAGTTACAGGGAATGTTGGAAAGAGGTTGATTTCTGTGACTTCGCTGAAGGACCCACACATGATGGGGGCAGCTGCTGTGAAATAAGAGGTATGTGAAAGCTTCGACACCCTGTTGAGAGACTTCCTTGATGGAGCCCAGTATTAACGTAGAACAATCTTAAATATCAGACTGCATAACTTCTCATTTTAATAGAAGTTTTCATCTCCTTCATTTTCAATCATTTTGTGTAAATTAGATTGGCATTCTTGAAATACAGCAAGTGTGAATGTCAGTCACTCACTGTGAAGTGGAACTTTAGCTCAAGCTGTTATTTTGCAAGTGAAAAGCTTTTTCCTAATGACCTCCAATGTTGTCTGAAGACTGGATACAAGGAGGATTTTCTAGTGCACTGCAAGAACCATGTTTGAGACAGGAGAATTTATCCAGATACTCAGGACTGCCATGGCTGCATCCTCAAAGGCAAAATCAGTGTGCCTTGTGACAGGATGTATGAACCTCAAAAAAGCAGATTTGGACAGAGAGGTGGGAGGGTGTTACAATCTCTTTATTTTCTTCTTTTCTAGTACCTCAGCACCTTTTTGTGATGGAGGGAAGTTCACAGCTGCATTACCTAAATGCAGGAATTTTCAGGGCCAAAGAGCGAGGCCAGCTGTGGTAAATTAATTAATTCTTATGGCTCATTCTATCAGAGACATGTTCTGACAAGCTGAGACTGGCTGCTGTTAGAAATGTACAGTCTGGGAGGGAAAAAATACCAACGTGAAGGTTTGGACCTTTTCTTCTTCAAGTTGCTTTAATTAGAAAACCAGACTCCAGGAGGCTTTGTACTTTGAAAGTCCAATTGTTAAAGAGGATTGGGGGTGGAATACTCACTTTTGCCCATCAAGCTACCGAGCTGTCCATCCCTTGTATCTTGGTTTGTGGCCTTTGTCCAAAAGTGGCTCTCATCATCTGAGCCCACAAAGAGTAGAGAGAAGAGACATTTATTCCACAACACAAAGAAACACTTTGAAGATACAGTCCTTTGTTCACCTTCAAACGCTCCTTCTGGTGTCAGTTAAGGAGTATTGAAATTTGTCTGTATTGGTTGCTTTACAAAAAAAATTACACAGATGGCTGAGACAGAAGAAGCCCTTTTCCCATACTTCTGCAATAGTTTATGTTGAAGGAAGTCGGTGGCAAACAGTAGGAACTGGCCCCAAATGGGAGAGGATAGGTAAATGGTCATGGTGCCATGCCAGGCTGGAGAAGTTCCTTGTGTTCCTACTGATGCATATGTGTTGTTGCACTAGCTATGGATGCCTGAGCTTTAAAATTCATTTATCTCATCTCTTCAGTGGTGTAATGGTCACATGAGCATTTTTCAGCTTTATTCAGTATAAAAAGGTGAGGGACTGTGAGGCATTCTGGGAAAGATCTAAGAAAACATATGGGTGTTTGGAACAGTTCAGCACAATACATATTTCACTCCAACGCAGAAATGTAAATCTCTGCACGACAACAAACTACCTAAATGCCAGAGGTATCTAAACTTGCTCCATGACACTTGTGGTAGAGCTGACGCTTTCAGAAAATAACAAATCTTGTGCATATGCATGTGCAATTCCTGTTAATGCTTTTGAAACCCTCAGACCTTGCATGGGCATAGACCAAAGCATGCACAGACAGCTTGGTGCTTCACAGAGACAGCAAACTCTGATACAACAATCAGAAAACCACCAAACACAAGTAGACTGACAGCCTCGTTATGGGCAGAGTGAGCATAGGTAAGCATTCACTCATGCGATGCCATGAATCTCCCCATACATAAATTTTTGGGCACAGTACTAATTGTATTTCCTTGGCTTGTTGTTAATACTGCAGTGACTTATGCCATTGGAAGCGCTGCTGGGAGATATGCCGGTATTTCAAAACTCCTAGGATGTTAAAAATTAATTACTATTTTGAACAACCTCAGATTAACGGCCTGCTTTGAAAAAGGCTGGGGTGAGGGAAGGAAGAATCCAGCTGAGAGAAAACTGAAATACTAGCAAGCAAGAGGAGAAGGAACACTGTAGATGCAGACATCGCATTCCCCTCGACGTTCCATAGAAGGTAGAATTAATAGAAAATGCAAGTTTTGTTATTAAATAGGAAAAAATAAAGTTGAGCTATTTACAATTTTTTTTTTGTTTTGTTTAAATCCCCAAAAGACTTAGGAGGCAGATGTGAGGGATGGAGAGTGCATGAGGGAGGAGAAAGCATCAAACAAGGTTGGCATCTCTCCAAGAGTAGTTAGAGATGTTCACAAATCCTCCAGTGCCATAAAAATTGCCCAATTTTAATGATAACATAGTCACAGTAGCTCAATTAGCCTTATTATAGGCAATGATTTCTCTGCCCTAGGATTTTACTCATGAACCAATGACTTTGTGCTAGGAAATAGATGTGTTTTAAGCATTGCTGTCACTCAGGTCTTGTATCAGCAGGCTGCATTGTTGTGAATAGTTTTGCAAGGACTGCTCAGGAATAAAGCTTCTCTCAGGCACTAACACAATTCCTATAGGAGGTATGACTGAGCTGAAAGAGAAAGAAAATATGAAGGAAGGTGTAAGTTTGACTTTTCCATGGAAGACAGACAAAACAGGACGAAGACAAGAGTTAAAAGCAGTTGTCAAAACAAGCTGTGTTCTGATTCTGCAGGAACACATTTAATCTAAGCCGTTGCTTTGAATGTAACAACACTGCTGTGTTTTTGGAGTCTTGCTAAGGCTTTTCTCAAGAATAGAGATGATAGGACCTTTCTTGTTTGGAAGCCTACACCATTAATAAGTAGCTTTACATGTGAGCACACAAGGATGCACAGGATATCCATGAGGTGTTGGATGTAGCAGTACGTAAGAATAGGGGAAACACATGAACAATGTCCATAAACAGTCATGTGGGCAATCTTTGAATCTTTCATCAATGCTATGACTGATCATGTGTTTCAGAGCCCTCTTTTAAGCAGCATTTTGATGGAAATCTTTGCAGTTTATTCTTATAATATATACTGCCTGAAATCATTCAATAAGGAGCTAAGCTCCTCTTTAGGAGGGTTTGGAGTGAACTGATGCCCAAGGAATATTCCAATATTGGTTTAACTGACATAATTCTTAAAAACGCTTTAAAAAGTGTTTCTAAAGTGTTTTCAGAAGCTTTGCTATAACTCACCACTTGTTCAGATGCTTTGTTAATACATATTTATGCTTAATGGTCTGTATTTGGTGAAAAATTGTGCAAAGAGATCTCAGTAAAAAATATGCCATGGCTTTTCCATCCTGACACTCTTGAATCAAGGATTTGGAGGCAGCCAGGAATTTTACCACATCCAATTAGTATACCCTGAACAGGTTGGGCTCATTGACCTTTCGTACTCCTTGGTCCCAGCCCAGAAGGTAGTCACTGTCCTGATTTTAACATGTTGCAGCTAAACTTTAAGTGAGTGATGAATCAAACTTTGACCTACCCTCCTAAGAGACATCCCATGTACTTGGGTGCCAAGCCCACACTTACAAAGGCAGGTCAGGCTTTGATGGTTTTGAAGAAGCCTGCATATTGAATAACTGCCAGTGCACAATGCAGACCAAGGATTCATGCTTGGCACCCACCTTGGGAGGGCTTGAATGCATTGTTAACACCAATACAGCCAGCCTGCTAGAGATACCCCGACTTCCCTGGGGAATATCAGTTTTAGAACAGGATAAGAAGCTGTATTTTATCTGAATTTCCAGGTGATGAGATATGACCTCTGCATGGAGGCTGCTGCTTCATTTGATATGTTCACCTTCATTCAAAACTGACCACACAAATACATAGAGGACTGAGACTTCTCCAGATTGTTTGCTGTTTGTCACAGCTTATCGACAGGAAGGAAAGCTTGTGCTGCTGCTAGCTTTCAGTAACTACAAAGGAAGCCTTTTCAAAAGGGAAAGGTATAATCTTGCTTTCCTTATATAGCAGGTTTGCATTTAGATTCCAGAGCATTTACAGCTCCAGCAGAGAGATATCAGCTCAGTTGCTTTGTTCCAAGTAGATTTGCAGCAGTGGCATTTGACAATGACAATTAATAGTTAACCAGCAAAAATTACAGGAAGGATCTCACACTGAGTAAACAAGGAGATCCCAATAATTTAGTTTTGCATATCCAATTTTGCAACTGCAACCATGTTTGATGGAAAATATTCACTGTTCTTTTCTGCCAATATCTATAATAAGGATCAGAAGTATGGTGGTGTAGCTTAAGCAGTTTGAGAACTTACTGATTCCTGAGTGTTCGTAACAGCTTCCATTTCAGAGCTACAGCAATTGCCTGTTAGATGGACAAATACATGTGTGTTTATATATACATTTAAAAGTTTAAAAGAAAAGTCCTGGGATCAGATTTCTCCATTTTGTAGGTTGCTGTGGAAACAGATTAGCCCTCTGGAAATAAAACCCCGTGTTTCACTATAATGCAAAGAACAATCTATAGCATGAAAGGAAAGAACAGCTGGGAGCTGGAACAGTGTAAGCTGACATGTCAGACAGTAGCCAGACAAAGTGAGCCAGGGACTGTCTGAAAAAGGGGGGGGAAGTAAGACCTAAGCACTGTCAACAAAGTCTGCGAAACAGTCCAGCTGTTCACTCTCATCATAACTAAGAAAATGAGGACAGAATTCCAGGACTGAGGATTAAATTTATGAAGAGTAGAAAACCTGAATGGAAAGAGTGAATAGAATTTCAGACAAAACAGACCCAGCACGGAGGTCTTTATTCGGAAATAACTTGGAAAGCAGAATGCTGGGTTCTGGACAAAACATACATCCCTCCACAACCTTGCTTATGAAAGGCCAAAAGGAATCTTAATATGCTGCATTAAGCAGACTTTTACAAAAAAAAATCATTTGTATAATTTCATTGTTTCAGGCTGAGCATTAATGTCCTAAGCAGGTAAACAGCTTTAGAGAATTTGAAAAAAGGCATATCCAGAATCACAGAAAGAGCTAAAAGGTAGACAAGTTTCACCACAAATCCCTTCTGAAACCTGAAATGAAAGCCCCAAAGACTTCTGATATTCTGTAAATAGCCAGTCAGCTCCTAGAGTCTTAAGTGATGTCTGGTCTTTTGTTCAGACAATGGACAATTGAATCCAAGATGAACAGTTCCCAGGATTACATGCACACTGAGCAGCATAGAGGGGAAGAGAAGTGTTAGAGAGGTTAATTCAGAGATATTCCTACCTCCCAAACAAAGGCATTCAGTGGTATGGAACCTGATTAGGGACTCTTCAAGAAATATAAATAATGTCATTCACATTGCATAAGCAGCTGGGACTATGCAGGGATGCATAGTTAGAAAATAATAATGCATGCACTTCTCTCTGTTTTGGTTGGGTTTTATTTTGAGTAATGCCTCTCTGTCCAGTGATCTCTTAGGAGTAAAGCCAGCTAAATAACTAGCAAGATGATAGATTAAGAAGATGCTGTGTTTCCTTTGTCTGAGTGATCACTCCAGGCATTCAGCAATCTAATCTGTTAACTCCTGCACCAGTAAGTACATTATAAATCAGGAATAAAAACCATAAATGCCTAGTGAGAAACTTCGTATTCTTTAGATGAAACTAATTATGAGTGTGGATTTCCTTAGTGATAGGACAGCTCAGAAATATCATTCATAGTTATTCATCCATGCTCTGGTACCCAAAGATAACATTTGCAAATACCATACTAATAATAGAATAAACAGGTTGAACTAATATCCAAAATAGCATGTCATCTGGGCTTTCAATATTTACATTTGGTGCCGCTTAAAAAAGGAGACTGATGAAGAAGAGCACAAGATATGCTAAGCTTTCATAAATATCTATTATCATTGTCATGGTGCATTTGTGTATATATTTTCTACTAGTTGCTCTTTTGTTTATGTCCAGCAGCATCATCACCTTTGCCAAACATGGCTTTAAGTTTCTTAATCTGCTTGCTTTTTTGCCTTTTTTAATTAATTTTGATAGATAAGGAAACACGCCGTCCATCTCTCCTGACTTTCACAATGCTTCTGCATGTTTCCCTTGCCACCCTTCTAGCCTGCAACATTACAGCTCTAATCATAAAAAGGCCAGATTTCCATGGAAAATGTGCAACTCTTACAACATACCCTCCAAAAGTAATCCTGGACATTGTGCCTGCTGAGAAAAAAAAAAACCTTGTTAAAACTCTATACCTCTTACTGCTTAAGTCCTGCAATTTCAGCTTTGGTCCAGTGAAAAGGCATCCTGACGACTCACCAGAACTGCAGACACTTGGGGATTATCTTTCTTCACCTTTACTCAGAGCTGAGGTCAATATGAGCACTAAAGCTGGCAGCCTGCAGGGGCAGGTTGGCCGCTGTTTGTGATAAGAGCCCCTGGATTAAGACTGGCAAGCAAAAGCTGAGGTTAGAGGAAGAATCAAGTTGTTCAGACTTTTGCACATATGTGTAGGCTGCAGATCAGAGTGGAAAGTGGGAGGACAGTAGTTTGAATTGTATCGTGTCCTCGGGAATAAAGCTTGAGGTTCTGCTGCACTTCTTCGTAGGGGCATTTTTCAACTTCCTTTGCTCAGTGGCAACAGCTTTATCAGACAAGTAACTGCACTGGATGGGAGTTGAACATGTTGACACTGTCCCACAGAAACTTGGCTGACTCACATATGCTCTGAGGAAAATAAATCACAGATACATGTATTGACTTCCACTGCAGGCTGCTGTGCTTTAAATCACAGCAGAATTTACTGTTTCCACATACACTTTGGTAGAGTGTGAGGAGAGACATGGGACTATCGGTTACCTTGTCTTCCCTGCACCATCACACACAGAAGGTCATGCATGAAACCCTCTTACAGGATCCAAGACACCTGAAGTGTCATCCCTGCTGATGCACAGATTTTCCCTCAACGTTACTCATTATGATGAGTGTAATGTGTCCTCCAGCTCCAGTGATTAACAGGCATTAATGACTTACAATTATTTATTGATTCAATCATTGGCCATGAACTCTCCCTCTTCCTTTCCTTCCTGATCTGTCTGCAAATATCCTTAGGTCCAGTGTCTTAGAGCATCACTGGCATTATCCTTTTAGACTGTTTTTATCTGATGCAGTGATTCAAAATTCAAGGTATATTGGTAATATTAACATGGTAGCTCTCATAGGGGTTTTTATATTTTCTTGTTCCTTGAGTACACCAAGGATCTTGCACCTTATGATGAATGTCACAGATTTTACAGACCTGTATTCGATTGGCTGCTTGAGATTTTGTTGTTTATATGTGTGTTGAAACTCATCTGATGAGCTTCAAGTCCACTTGGTTGGCCCTGCACAGTGCCTTTGATACCATAAGATTTTCAAAAGCAGCACCCATTATCACGGAAGTGTATATTGAGGATTGTAGGTTGACAACTATGCTATAAGTCCAGGAGAGGCCATAATGCAATTTTATGTGTAGTAATTCTTGCATGTGGTCATATGAGTCATACCCACACCCTCTGTAAGATTTTCAGTATCACTATTGCATTTTCCATTTAGGATTCATCTACAACCTCGATTCTAGAGAGCACAAGAAATGCCTTCACAGTGGATATCCATCGGTATCCTTCTCCAGCTCCAGGTGAACAAAAACTGCAGTTCCTCTTTCATGCACACAACTGTGGCCATGTCACTACCTGGTAAACTGTGTGTAATCTGGGTATGAATTCCCAGACTCGGTCTGAATGAGCAAGTAGGAGAAGAAAGGGATATGTAGAATGGAGAAGATGCCACCAAGGACTCATCATCCATATTAGACAACTAAGGGCCTCATTAGAGACTACCTCCACTCTGATCATCTGGACCCTGGCAGATGGAGTTTGCTACTTGTGCATATTTTTTGTGTCAGTGTCATCCAAGAATCCAGGTTCACCAAGGTTTTTCTGTGGTGTGAACCAAAGCATGGACAGGGACATTCAGTTTCAAAGCAATATCCTGATCTATATGAAAATGCTGATGCCAACAAAACATTACCTGAATCCCAGACTGTTTCTTGGCATGGAGTCCAATACAGAGCGTAATGCGCGTTTCCGCAATATTATACTTTTTTGTCATTCAGAATATACTAGCTGCATGCGCACTGGGAACAGTTCTTTGCCTGTGTTGGCACCTGAATAATAGCTAGGAGTTACTTAGGAGAACAGCATTTTGACATGAGCCAAAAGCATGCCAAGAACCACTTTTAAAATATAACCTTTAAACAATGTATATGACAGAGCTCAAGTACCTTAACTGTGTTGCTTGGCAGGGTTTAGTGCTGGTACAAATGTAGTCCTGGTTTCACAGTGTCTCTATCAGGGTGCTCCTGAAAAAAGGTTGCAGTACTAATGCCCTAATGCAAATCAGATAGCAAAGTCATGAACAAACCCATAGCTTTGGTGGGGTGAATATTTTATTCCCCATTTTGTCGGGATAAGTAACACCAAGAACAGCATTTGGTCTTTGGTTACAAAGCCATAACTGAGCTAAAATTTTAACTGTGATCTGCACAGAACTTATGTTAAAAATGCCTGAAGTCTGTATTGTCATTTTAAACGGATTGCCAGAAGTAATAGCCTAATCACCTTCAATCGAGAGCAATCAGATCTTAGAGTGAGTTTGCAAAGTCTTTAGAAAAGTGGTTGGAATTGATTAGTTGCTGGGGTCTCCTTTTTCTTTTACCTTCCCAAGCAACAGTTATTTCACCAGAATAACTGATGTTAATACTGAAAAGTGCATCTACTGGGAAAATGCCACTTTTCCATATTGAAAAGGACTGAAACACCACTTTGTAGCTGCCCTTATGGTAGCAGACATTGGTTCAGTACATAGCAGCACATCTCATCCCCTCCCACATTTCTGTTGACTTCTGTTCTCTTGCACTCAGGAAAGTACGGCTGCTTCCTGCTGCCTTTCCTCCTCAGGGCTTGGACCTAAAAAAGCAGAAGAAACAAGATGCACAGTCTCAGCCTGCAGTAAGAGAAAATGACCTTGAGATCCCACCCCAGTATGCTTCAAAGCAGGGGCTTTGAGGGCAAACGATGGAAAATCCAGACTCAGCTTAATATGAATGTGTTGTTTTCTTTGTAGTGGGGCATGCTAAACCTATGATAGCATCTCCTGATCTGTACCATTATCTCAGCTGCTCATGTGAAATAAAGAAAAGAGGTTTCTTTGCAGAGCAATTGCCTGAGTGTTATATTCTTGCTCTACATGCTACTGTATTTGGAGGAGAAAAAAATTAAAAAACTTGCAGATAGAAGCCAGGTATCCATAAAATGAGAAATGAAAAGAGTGTGGCACAAAATTTGTTTCAAAAAGCGTTTTAATTTTCAGGTTCTGTAAATAACACAAGGTAAGAAATTCCACATACTGCACTGGACTGATAGATAAAGTTGGAGCTGTTTCAGGAGATGATGGATGGACCCCATTGTTAGCTACGGTAGGCTAGGACAGAGGAGATATGAATTCCGCTGACGGCACTGCCAAAAATTTCTGTCATGATGTCAGATGTTCTACTTAATCTCTTGCCACCTCAGCTCCTCTGCTCCAAGATGAGGATGCTGATGGGTAATTTTTTTTCTTTATGCTGTGAGTGGTCTATCATGTATTTGTACAGCAGCTGGTGTGATAGATCAAGCCTGGACTGACTGAGGGTGCTCCACAGAACACCAACACAGAACACAGTCAAAATACCTCAACTCCACATGTACAGCCCAAAGTACTGTATAAATCTAAGTTAGACAGGTTTTCATTCTTCCTTCATCCTCCACCCGTAATCCTGCAACATTTAGCAAGCTTAGCTTTCCTCCTAACTCTTGGGGCAGTTAGCACACTGTTGCTGTCCAATTACTGAATCTGTGGGAAGAAAAGTCTCTTGTGTTTTGTTTGTACTCCCACTGCGCTGGAACTTCACCTTCTCCCCATCCCAGAGGAGGTTTCAAGGCGGATGTTACCAGAGCACCTGAATTTCCTCTGAAAAAAACAGTGAGCATCCGTGGAGAGCAAGTGACTTTTTAAGGCATTGGGGTTTAGTGAACTTAGTGGTATCAAGCATCTCCAAGGACATATTGTTAAAAAGGGCAGATGGAACAGGTGTGTGACGAGATCGTATGTTTTGCTGCTTCCTTTGGAATCCTCTATTTTGACAAAAGAGTAGGTCATGACCTGCATTGCTCTTCCCTCTTTGTTACTAATTTCCACAGTTCCTATCACCAGGGAATCCTGACCTCTCGGTTTCCAAAACTGGAAAAAGCACATAAATTACAGGTACCACCCACCCTGATGTTTTCCAAACTCAAATGACTCTTGCTGCAACTGTTACCATCAACCATACCCAGAACAGCTGCTCAAGCTGACAAAATAGAGACATTGACAAAAAAAATGACCAAAAAGTCCCAAAATCAAATCAGAACAAAAAGATTAGGCCAAGTGATGGGCAAAGCTGAGCATCCCAAACTCCACCTCATGCTCAAGCTGAAGCCATGCCCAACAGAAACAAGCCTGGGTGGTCCTTGTCCTCAGTCATGAAATGAGTTGAAGGATGCACCCTCACATGGGTCCTCTCCCTTCAGCAGCCACCACAGACCTTGGAATTCCAGGGATTCCCCACTCTTCCCCATGGCTGGCCATGTTTATACCCTTTTAAAGGAAAAGCGTGAATTTGAGAGAGCTGCAGAAAGTAGTAAGGGATGAAGATCCCTGGTAGTGGTACACTTGAAAGACAACAAATACTATCAAGTCTTACAACACTTATTAAATCTCCTGGAGAAGTTCACGGTCCACATGCTGACAATAGGTTGCTACCACAAGCCTAGTGTGATCGCTACCACTATGACACTGAGATTGTGGTTGCATCACACTTGTGTACATTTAGCATTGCAGTAGATGTACAGTATTGACACATTGCTAATTGTCAGCTACTTGTATCCTCATCTACTCTTTCTTTTCCATCTTTTCCTAGCAGTTTCTCCCCACTCCTCATTTCCTCATCAGAGCCAGAGACTCCTGTCACAAACCTATTTCTGAACTTTGTCTTCTATTGTCTTATACTTCTTTCTGTCTATTTTAGGTTGAAAAATCTCCAGACCTTGTCTAATTGCTAATCTTACAGAAGAGCTTTATCCCAACCAATTCTTCCAGTTATCACTGGAACAGGCACAGTAATACATGAGAAGTTTATAATCGAAAACAAAATAATTTGTTGTTGCTGCTATAAAATAATCACCAATTTTTACTCCATAAAAAGCAAGAGCTGAAAATGGCAGTATATGGGTCATTGTTAACAATGTTTTATGTGTGTGCATGAGTACTAGTTTGGACTTCTTGTTATTTTTCTAATCTACATGGCATAGTCATCTTTATGATGTCTGTGAATCATGAATTTTCTTTCCAGAAAATCAGCACATCCTTCCAGGCTCTGAGGCAGGTAGCAATTACTGTAATTTAGCTTCAGCCTTAGCAGGGCTTTATGGTTTCTGGGAATAAATGAATTTTGATACCCCCTCCTCCCCCACACACAAAAAAAAAAGGCAGTAAAGAAAAAAATCAATCAGGTTAACTCAGCAAATTCACTTCTTTTGTCCTGACCTTCCAATCCTCAAAAAATGATATAATGTATTTGGCTCAAACAAGTCAACTGTAAAAAAAGATTTTGGTTAAATTTTAAGTATTTATTTCTAAAGTTGGGTTACTTTGGGTTCTTTCCAATTTAAACTTGCAAAAAACATCACTTCAAAACAAGAATTCTATTCATTTGGATTTTTTTTTTAATCTACTTGATTTTCTCAGTCTTCAGAAACCTAATTATTTGCTTAATTTAACCTGAATTAGCTCATCTTGTTCTTATTTTGGGGGAAAATTATCACTGATCACATAAACATTGTGATATTCTACCCATGCTTAGAAAGGATATTGAGTGAGACAGATCTGGGTTTCAAAATGCTTGGGGTGCTTCTACAAGGGAAGCTGCTGATAGTCCCTGCACTAAGATTGTGCATCAGCTCTGTCATGCTGTGAGCCAGGTATGGTCCAAGAGCAGAGCAGCTACCTCAAAAAAGCTGCACCTCTGAGCATCTCTGGACTTTTATACCCCCAGATATGATCTCTTTCTACATGGCACAAAGGAAAATGGAAGTGAACAAGGGATTTAAAAGGAATTTTATATTTCTAATTGTCATCCATCTTTCAGCCTGTTCCTTTCACTTCCATCCAGGCACGGAGGTTGCAGCAGGAGGGAAAAACGAGCTGGCACAAAGGAGGGTTTGCTCCAGACAAGGGACAAGGCCAAGTTAATTCAGCTGAAAAGCTCTGGAGCCTACTCACCTCCTAGCCCAGAGCTCATTGACTTCTCTGCTGGCCTTTTCCATGTAGAGATATTCTCTGTAAAACTCTGTGCCACATGCCATGACCTTTATATCTGTCAGAATCCTCTCAAACCCTTTCTTTTCTGGCATTGCTTTGTGCTAGCTGTCCCTCTAAAAATGAGAAAAAGCAATAGAAATAAGTACAACAAAAAGAAATCAAGAAAAAGGCATCCCAGTAGAAAAAAAATGTAATAACTGCTGCACAATTAACAAGGAAGAGATTTCTGATTTGGAAGTTCCCCATGCATATGTCACATAGACTTAATGATGACATTTATCACACTGCAGCCTTTGAAGAAGGAAGTCCAGAAAAGAAAACAATATATTTTGAAGGCAGCTAATCCAATTAATTCATTATTAAACAATGCTTCTGCAGTATCTAAAACCAGCATGGTCTCTGGCAGTGTCAAGTTCATTAGAAAGCTTCTTCCATCGCTAAACAGTAGGAGCAGTGCATTGTGACATTAGCTATCAACAGTGGTGAGCAATCCCCTCTTTTTCACAGCTGCAGTTGTGCACGATTAAAAAATAAATAGGGGATCTATTTTCCAGCTGCTTCTAGGACTAAAAAGGGAAATACTGTCAAATTTAGGAAAATTTCTATTTTGCTCCATTCCAGCTAATTTTAATTTAGATTTTTGTAAACCACAAAAATAGAAAGGCAAATCCTTTAGATAGCGTACCAAGTGGGAGACAAAAAAAGAAGACTGAAATGTTCTTTAAATGACAAATCATATACTGAGCCCTCAATACAGGTATGAAAGGGCTGGTAGGAGAAGGAAAGAAAGTGTTTGTGGGGCCAGACTGAATGTCTTCACTGGGTCTGATCAGTTTATTCCAGCAGAACAGATTTTCCATTAGCAAATGTAATTACTTGTGTATTGATGCATTGTGTGAAAACATACAGAAATTGATTATGTTTTTGTGGGGAAAACCAAGGAAATATTTCTAATGTCTCTGAAAGTTTGTTTTCTTATAGTGAGATACTTTGGATCTTGCTACAGCATTCATACTGTACTGAAGTTAGTCTCATTCTTGCATATATTTATATCATAATTAATATTGTATAGTATATTTGCCTTACATTAGAGTGCTGTAAAAAATTAAACACTTGCAACTAACTGAACTTCATTATGCTGGTAACTTTATTCTATATTTCATGGTTTGATTTTGCTTCAGAGCAAAAAAACAAGCACAGTCTCTAAAGCACAAAGCTCCCTTTTGCAATCTGGTTGTAATTTAGTCACATTCAGGTGCCAGGCAACATATACAAGATGAAAACATATTCCTAGCAAGGAATTTGCCTAAATCCATAACTCTTCTTTAAACTCCAGGTCTCCACATATCCTTAGGCATTAAAATTCCTCTGTAAATCTGGCCAAAGGAGCCTTCTGCCTGAAGCCATTCAGTGCCAGCTATGCTCTCCCAAGGAAACTGATGGTGGTGGTGGCTCTACTTGATGAAGAGAAGAGGTTACATGTTGTCAACCCGTTCTATTCAGCTGGCTGGAAAGGATACTGCCTGCCCTGGAGGGACAACCACACCATTGTCCCTGGGTGCTCCTTTGCTTTGAAACATGTGGGGAATGTCTATATACACCAGCAGCAGGTAAAACATCTGCTCCACTTTCTGCACTCATGTCCTTCAAAGCTGGATGGTGAATTGTGTCTCCTGCTTTGCAACCATGTTAGCACATAATTGAAGACATGAGTGTGGAATCGGGAACATGCAGAGGTTGCACTTGGAACTCTGGGACTGGGAGCTAGGCTTTGAAGGGATTAGATGGCTAATTCTCACTGAAAACAGTGGGAATTTGACAGGCAAACACCTTTCCTTTGAAAATGTCAGCCTTCTTTTAGCAGACATCAAAATAAAATGTGTGAGTCTTTCAACATATCATCAGACTTACAAAAATAACTGGCTTAGGTAAGTAAGTTTTCACTGGATTTTTCTCAGATTTCTGAGTGCATTTTTGTATTACATTCACACATATATCTTGTAGATAGCCAAAATGTAAATAACCATCTGGAAATTCATCCAGGGCACTCGCAGCTATTTTTTTTCCCTTAATGATACAGAATTGTTGACAATCGCACACAGCTGTAAGTCTTCAATGGCAGCTTACCCCTTAGCAGACTGAAGGGGAACTGTCAGGTCTTTTTACTCCCCAGTTAAACATGGGATGGTAGCATTTACAGGAGAACCAAAGTCTCATGTTGGCCTTTAAAGTGTTTCATCTGGGCTCCTGGATGGAATTACAACACCTGAGATATTAGCACATACCAATGCTCAGACAACAGAATCTTACCTGTGTTAACATGAATGTCCTCTCTCCACTTATGTCATCTGGCACTCATTGTTGGATGCTACTATCAAGACAAATTATCACTTTTCTGGATGGAGCCATCTGTTGTTTCTTGGCTCTTATTGGATGAGGAAGGTCCTAAAATAATTTGAAGCTATGAAAATCACAAGTTGTAACTTCTACCACTGCTCAGTGGCAGAATGCATCTGTCCTGGGTCACCTCTGAGCTGTAGTCCCAGGTATGATTTCTGCTAAAGAAACACGTGCAGGAGTACAAACAATAAGATATCTCGAGCAGCAGGGACAGTAACCTCAGCTAATTCTGTGAGTACTGCTACTGCTAGTAGTACTCAGAGCTACTAGAGTCAGCTACTAACACACCTATGCACACCTACATGTGAACATCTAAATATAGGTGTCTGAATTTTTAGCCAGAACCACCCCTATATTGTAGACACCTTTCAGGAAATCTAGTTGCCTATATAGCTCTAGCAACCAATGTCTAAGCAGCTAAAACCTATACCAAAGCTACGAGAGATAAACTCTAAACAGAAACTGTTCTAGGGCAGAGAATGTTGGTTCAGTCCATCTTCAATTGCAGTCTATAGCATAACACACATATTTATGGGTTTTAATATCTTTTTCTTCTTGCACATTCCATTTTGTTGAAGATAAATGCAGATAATAACATCTTTTAGATAAAACGTGATGTAGCCTTCCTCCATCAGGCTTTGCTAGAACTTTAATTTAAAAAAAACCTCTTCATGCATTGTGCATGTCACTTTTTGTAAAGTCCACTTTGATTTTAATTTAAGTGCCATTTAATCATTGTATCATTGAATCATATTCATCAGTACTTCTGGAAAACATTATCTGTCTTTTCCAATATAAAAGTACCTCCTGTAATGTTCTGTTGTACTATTTAATTTAACCCACTATAGGCATCTATCTGTTCTTTCCTACAAAATGTACTGTGGTTTGGTTACATCAAGTGCCCCAAAACCTTAACTCATAATACTGAAGACAGTCAGATGCTTTCTTTTTGGCCGGTGTTTTTGTTGGATTTCATTTGTTTGTTTGTTTTTTTCTCAAACAATCATAAAATAATACCCAGTAAGCCTACTGAAGAGAAAGAATTAGACAAATGGTCAGAGTTCAGAAAGAAACAGCTTTGAAATGTAGTGGGGCTGTGTTATTACACAGTGCTCCTGCTTACAGCCAGCATATTTCCTCTTTATTGTTAAGGCAGAGTTCAGTATTTCCTATTGAGCTAGACACTGCTCCTCTTCCATTTGACTCTTCTTTATATGAAAGCATTTTACCTGCCAGTGGATTTATTATTGAGACATCTTCCCCATGGCTTGAAGGATTTGTTTATTTGAGGTTTTTAAAGACTGTTCCCATCTTTACCTTCTTTGCTTGCAGGGAGAGATCAAATCTAGGTGAAATTGCCCCTGTGTGGTTGAGTTGCATCACCTCTTGTGACCCTACAGATCCAGTCCTCTTACCTGTGCATCTTAGATGTGCCTGCAATACCTATCAGCAGAGTATCTGCAAGATGACGGATTTGCAAGGCAGCTATGCCTTAGAGATCCAATCCTCATTCACAGTGAAGGAATCCTGAACAAAGACAGACTAAAAGCCCATAAAACCCATACAATTTCAGGGTTTTACAACATGTGGTGTGTGAAGAATCTAAAAGGGCATAATGATCGCATTAAATTAAACAGCTCTCAGTAGTCATCAGTATAGCGCTGGTGCAGTTCTGCCCCATGTCAGTGTACATGCTCCCATCCAGTCACTACTTTTTGGAGAGAAAAAAGCTGAGGCACAGGCATGTGAGCTGCAAGCTGTGCCATACCATTCCTCAGAGAGCCCTGAGAAAATAGTCACCCTTTTTGCTTACTGGTATGAACATCACCCTAGCAACTAAATCAATTTTCTGTGAAGATCCAACAAAGCCTCTAAGCAATTGCTTCATCCGGATGAGTTCCTACTCACAGCTTCTGGTGGGACTTTTTTCACATGATTTACTGGCCTAAAGGCTTTGTTATATTGAGACCTAAGCAAATATTGAGACCAGAACTGGGGATAACCTTTCTAGATCGAAATAACCACCATGGATTCTTAAAAACAAAACAAAGCAGGTTGTTATTCTTTAACCCAGTATAAAAACATTTCTTGTGTTTCTTCCCTGTTTCTGACATTTTCTCATGTTTTACCGAAGGAAGCTTCTGCACTGCTCAGAGAAGCATTTCAGCAACTTCCATTCTTCATTTTTCTCTTCTGATCAAAGTTGTAGCTATATCCAGGCTGGAAGGGTCTAGATGTACTAACCTCAGGTATAACCCAGCCTAAATGTATAGTTCTGTGTTACTGCTGAAAGTTTTCTTTATTGCATGGCATGTAGAAAGTTTCTATATGACCACTCGCAGTCCAAAGAAAACAGCCATCAGATGTCCATGGTGTGAGAACAACGCAGCTAAGATTAATGAACCACCTCATTTACTTATCACAGGTTATCAGTTTGGCATTCCTCCCCCTTGGGACTGCCCAAGTTTTGGCATTTCTCTGAGCCTATTTTCAAAAATGGGGATTCATTTCCTCAAGCTCAACTAAAAGTCTCAGACAGGATAAGACAATCTACTTTATTTGCTTAACTTAGCCTTACCCTGACTTATGTGGCTCAGCCCAGTGATATTTTACACCATTCACCATACCTGGCCTTGTACCCCATCCCTCTTGCTCATTCTGTTCCACTTCACCTTCTTCATCTGCTCCATGCATCAGTGTTTACATCCCAGCTACGCTGCTGCACCCTCCAGGATTCATTCTCTTTCCTGACCCACCCCATACCACCAAGTCCTCTTTAAACTGTCACCTTAAAGCTTTCATATTCACTTTAGCTTCTGATTAATGTTAAGCACCATTTCTGTTCTTTGTATTTCCCCATGATTTGCAGCAAGTCTGTGAGAATGCTTGCTGGCACCTTTACTGCTTTTAAATTCCAACTTTTTCTTCCTTCATCTCTGTCTCTGTCTTTGTACATTATTTGACTTGTCTAGCAGCACAAGTGCCTTTGTTACCCACTCATTTCTCATCTCTGTCCTACCAATTTCTGTAAAGTATTTTCACATAGCACGTACCAGGGATCTGATGTAAAAAGAAATTGTGTTCTACAAGGAAAGCATTTTCTAAGTGCTACGCTGGTTCTTTCTTGTATTTGATGTTATTTTCTAGCCTTGGAAAACTCTATGTAAACAGGAAAAAGCATATCAAGTGAAAGAAGGAGAATAAGAATAGGCTTTTTGACCAGAAATAATGGTGCAGTAAAGAGGAAGGCAGAGAGAGTTTAAGTCACCTCAGTAATTGCTATTTCTGGACAGGCTTTGCACGGGGCAAGGACCCAAGTTCTGTTCCTGTTGCTGCAGCTCTCCATAGCAGCATCAACTACAATTAGATGTTATTGTGCTAGACAAGTGGCACAAAGCAAAAGATTCAGGAAGCAGAGAATGACTCCCTTGTTAAATCTCTGTATTCACAAGTATAATTGTGGTAAAAACTGAAGCAAAAGGTAAATCCTGCTAATAAACCTTCTAAGAGACCCAGATTGGCTTCCTGAAGACTCAATGACAAACTATGCACCCATTTCCCACACCCAGCTCTACTGATCTGTTTGCAGAAATGATCAGGTGCATTGGCAATTATGAAAATACATCAAGAGTCTTATCAGCACATACCTTCCACATAGCTTTAAACTGACTGTTCTTTGGACCAAAAGGAAAAATCCCCAAATATTGTGATGATGGCTTATTCTTATAATAGCATATATTTCTCTGAGATCCCAATGACTGTTGACTAAACATTGATTCATTGATATAAATTGACTTACGTCTGCTATGAGTATAGAAAAGTATCAGTGAAACTATGACTCATATCTGGGGTTCCTGTGAAAAATTAATAAGCAATTGAGAAGCAGAGAGCTAGCTTGACAGCATGAAGCCTTCTTTTGCATGTATTTTCTGTGCCTTGGACTCTGTGCTAATCCTCAAAAACCTCAGAAGTCTGCAAAGTTGTTTGTATGGATTTAAGTTATTTTCTGCAAGAAATGAGCAACTTCAGAACTCTATAATCATTGATGGTCCTCATCATGGTATGAAACAGGAAATTGGAGCACCCTATGTCTTCAAAAACTGAAGAGTTGCACAGGGAACCTTGCATTATTCATAAAACATAAAATACACATTACCAGTACAAGAGAAAGCTATTTTCTTTGTCACAGGAAAATAAGGCAGTCTGAAAAACCTGCAGCAGTATGCCACTTGGGTAGAGATCTGAGTTTAGCAGCATTCTCCACCTGTCAGGACCCCCATTTCACACTCCTGTTACTGGAACGAACAAGGATTTGTTTTGGAGAAAGACTTCAGGTTCATCCACCATAATACAATTAGCTTAATTTTATATTGGTGTTCTGTAATCACAGAAATGAAAGAGATGGCAGCAGTATACCATAAACCTTTTGTTGGTCTAATTTTGTACTCGAAAACTGTAGTGGGAAAAAGTAAAAAGTCCTTTGGAAATAAAACAAATTAAGATTTCTTTATGCACATATGTACTTGAGTGTATCTTAAATTTTTGGCTAACGCCTATCTGAAGACACCAACACTGTACATCTAGGATATTGAAATTTGTACTGTCAGGCAATGAAATAAATTGGGATTAATCTGAAGTAACTTCATTAAAAGTTAGGCATCCAGTTGAAATTAATCCTTTCATTTCCTTCTGTAGTCAAGGGGGAAAGAGAGGCATTACCAGAGAACAGTTCATCTCTTTCATATTGTATATACTGTTCCAGGAAGGGATGAGGAGCTCTTCGAATATGCTTCTGCATAGACTGTGGCTGGATTTAGATACCTATCTCACATTAAACACAAAATTTGTGCAAACTGAAGCTAAATGAGTTGAATAGCTCCCAAAGGCATGAGACTGTGAAATAAAGTTTAAGTAAGGTCCAGACCATTTTTTCTGCTGATTTGCTCAGTGAAGGCAGTCAAGTAATTTCATACATTCATGTTTGTTGTCCACCTTCCCTCCTTCATCTATCTAACTGTAACAATCTAGTGCAACAGGGTCCCATTTTCCTTCTGTCTGTGTTGTCTGGACACCATTATAATAATAATGGTGTCTGGATAAGGCTGTACATCAAGAGTACTGTGCAGCCTTAGCCTTTAACACATGCAGCATTTTACTTGTGGTGGTGATTTGCAACATATGCTCTTGCTACACCAGTTTCTGTTTCTTCATTATGGTGCAGCTTTTTACGATCAAATGCAGCATCTAAATATGTCATAAGTACAAGTAAAGTCAGAAAAAGCTGCACATGTCTCAGCCAGATATTTTGTTATAGGTCGCAAATATTGAAAAAATACCAAAAACAAAGAAGACAGAAAAATATGGCAATAGGCTTGCAGAGCCTCATGCTAGTATTTTCAACATACTTTTATCCTGAGTCCTGCTCTTGAGCAACAACAGTTAATGGAAGTCTTGTGTCTCTGTTAGAGGAATTATATGAATAATGTAACATGATATTCATTTGCTTTTTTCATCCCACCCTTCTTTCACTAAGCCGTCTGCCAGCTTTAACTGTCATTTCCAAGGACTGAAAGATCAGGTGGGATTATATACTCAGGCTTTTCTGATTAATAACTGTGTGAATCAATAAGGGATAAGCCATTTTGCATAATATACCTATGAAATACAAAATTCCCAAGTTTATAACAGCTCAAGTTTTAGTTCCTCTTTCTTCTTCATCTTGATATAGATGTGCTTGTTGAAGTGGAATAAATTGTCAAGTCTAGGGAGTAGATGGGTTTCTTGTATTATGCTGAATACTTTCTTCTTGCTTTGGCAAAATACATATATCCCTCAGGAACTGAAAGCTTTTACATGTGTTATTTACAGGCTTTTTATTTTGCAAGTATGCTGGCAGAATTTTGAATGAAGTTAGGAAGAGAAGGGCTCATTAGCATGGAATTAGGTGCTACACTTATTTTCAGTTAGTGAATTTTCTTTGGATCTTTTCAACACCGTTTTTTACCTCTTAAACTTCATAACTTAAAATAAAAGGAAATCATGAAAGAAGGAACTTCAAAACAGGAAACACTGCATCACTCAGCAGGTGGGGACTGAAAATCCTATCTTATTTATCTGACTCCCATTCTATGTTATCTCATCAAAACAGCTAAGAATTGGGAAACTAAATAAGGGTAAAACCGATAAACTGAAAGGACTTGAAGCCACTATAGGGAGCAAGATATCCTGATAAATAATTTGATGACTAATACACTAGTTTCTCCTTCCTGCATCCAAGCTGTCGGGTTTGGAGGTGGCAGTGACATCTCTCCAGCCTGCACAGTAAGCACGCTTGAAGCTACTGCTGCAGTGGCAGACACAGATAAGTAAAGATCCCTGCTGCCACGGTTCTTATCAAAGTCTGAGATTGATATCACTTTCCAAGAACTTATGTGATGTCTAGAGGAAAGAGGTGCAAGAAAGGCAGGTACATTTGACAAGACCAAGGACTGGTCAGTTCTGCTCTGATTTTCTCTCTTTCCATTCCTTTCTTCCTGTTCTTCCCACTTCACCACTTAACATCTTTGTTCTCTGGGGCTCAGTGATTTAATGTGCTGTCACTAATGATGATTCAGCCCTCAGATTTCAAAAGTTACACCACAATTATATGACTATACTTATGAAATGGGCAGGGGGAAAAAACAATCAAGGGTTAGTAACCAGAGATCTCTTTAGAAATATTGTTCCTAATTGGAGACCAGCATTAATGAACTAACTGGGACAAAGGAAGAAAAAAGACAGTATTTGGAGGAGTCAGTTGAGTAATGAACTGACAGGGTCTACTCTCTTCTCACCTTATTGAAATGTTGCTGTTTCTGCTGCCTTTTCTATTGAGTTGCCTTGGCTTTCAAAATACTTCCCACAGACAGATTGACACACGGATTTTATATTAACTTCTGGATTTGCTGCACTTCATTTTTATAGCATTGTTTAGGTGTTGAATGTTTCTGCCTGAATAAAAGAAAGTACATTTTGACCTTATTAATAACAATGAAAACTCACAATTTTTCAAGCTATTTTCAGGCCCACACAGCTTGGCCCACACAAACCTATTCATATACAAGCACAGACTATGTATAGTCAAGGATCTGATCACTTTTCTTCCATCTAGCATGGTGAGTGCACCAGCTGATGACATTAAGAAATGAGTTAGCTTTTTTTTCCTCTTATTTTCAATTGTTTTTTAATGTTTATCTCCTGGCATGCTTTTACCTTCCTAAGTGGCAATTTCTATTCTGTGTCTACAAAAATAAAGTCTTGGTACCAAAAGGAGGAACTGAAAAGACAAACTCACCCAAACTCCTTAGACTATATAATGTTACTTACTAGCATTTGTGTTTCATCAATGAAAACTAAAATTAGCTGTCTAACTTTGGTTGCCCTGCAACAGGCATGACTTTAGGATGGTTTCTGGTGAGAGAAAACACTTTTTTTTTATTGGCTTTTTCAGTCCCCATAGCCATTCTGCAGTGTTTGGTCTAAAACAACAGGATCATGCTTTCAACACCTAAGGTAAACACGTTATCTGAGGTCTACAGGCCAGTTTGCTGGGAAAAGAAAGTGCCTGTAGGCAGAGCTGTAGCCTCTTCTGCAGGTCCCCCCTTACTATTTGCTGCAGCTGCCCTATTGGGCCAAAGGGGAAGTTTTCTCCAAAGAAGACATTTGCAACTTCCTTGGTTTTTGTAACATACCACAAGCCTGTAAAAGGTATCACTCCTAGCAAAGACAGATAAAGTTTTATTGTAGGTTTCAGTAGGATTCACATTTCCTTACTTGACGGCTCCACAGTTGATGTTCCCTACAGGTGGGCTGCAGGGTCTTCACCTTCACATGCTAGGATCATGGTTCCTCTATCATAATATTAGAAAACTCCTGGCATGTGTCACAAGGCTGATATTCTCTTCCTGTGAAAACCTGGGATAAGGAAGAGGAGAAGTAGCACTGACCTAAGTCTCAGGTCAGAGTGGGATCAAGAGTTCTTAAGACTCCTAAGATTCATGTACTTATTCTACTCTAAGATGGATACATCGGAATCTAAAGGTCTGTCTACATATATAGAGATCACACTTTTGTTGGAATGTAATAATTAAATGCATTTATTGGGGGGAGAGAGGGTCAATTTACACAAAATAATAAATTAAAATAAAATATAGGAAAAAATACACAATAAATAATAACAATATAAGCAGCTCTTATTCTTTCCTGGAACTACCTAAATAAAGCTGGCTGAATTAATCCAAGATAGAATCTTCCCTGTATTAATTACTGCTATATCTGATCCTCTTTCTTAAGCTTTGGTGTTAATTGTATTACACTAGAAGATTTTCTGTGTATTTTGTATTTACTTATCACCACTTAACTACAAGTCTGAAAATTACTAACAACACAGGTTTATCACATCTTAGTGCCATTCTGCTTGTATCATAATTATTTTTTATGTGTCATTAAGTTTTTATGTGATTTTAGATATTCTCACAAATTGTTTTCTTCATATAAGTTAATTTGTTTTATTTGCATTTCTTTGTGGCCCTTTACAGCTAACTGGCAATTACTGTAGAATCAGATTTTAATTCCATCATAAACTATATTTATTGCATATAGTTTAGAGTAAATAATAGATTATGCACATTTAAATGACTAATTTGTTCTGTAATATTGTCCACAGACACATCACAAAATGCTCTAAACATCTTGATGCAAGTAATTATTAGCTGCCCCCATGTGAACACATAAACAAAGAGGCTCAGAGGGATGAAGTGACTTGCTTATTGATACTATTTTTATGACCTAATTCGAAGCCCTATTGAGTCTACCCATTGCCTCCAACAGGACTTAAATCAATCTCCAGAAGTCAGCAGGAAGCAGAAAACAGTCTCCTGTATCCTGTAGCTCTGTTAGGGCCAGGTCTCCCAATTAACAATCCTGAAGAAGATTTATCAAACCAAGAATAATTTAATTTTATTTGTTGTAGCAAGAAGTAAGCTATTAACTTCCAAGGTCACTTTGTTGTCCCAAATCATCATTAGCTGCCAAGGCCATGAAAAGAGATCACACTTGTAATTCTTACTAATCAGTTTTGCAGCTGAGATTTTGTGTCATCTATTGTCTGATAGCTCATAAATTCTTTCTATCACCAGTTACTGTCAATGAGCACTTTCTTCCAGCCAGAAACTGTCTCTTGGAGACTGAAAAACAGTTTCATGTTCTGTTATCCCCTTCATCAGGGTGGTTTTATGTCTGCAGTAGAAGATGTATTGCCTGTGTATAGCAGATGAAGTGCAGATGTAACATAAAGCACCCCTCGTTTATCTTTACCTGCTAATGATTGCTATTAGCTGAAAATTGATGGATTTGAAACCAAAGCTCCATCACTCAGGTCATCAGTAATAATATAACTAATGGCATTGGGTGACCCTTTAATATTCTTGAATGAACTGCATGAGACTGAACCCATGTCAGAGCGATCATTTGGTAGCAAAAGGCCACCAAGAGGCAATTGTTTCTTTGCTGAAGTGGAAAAAAAAAAAGTCAAGAGTCTTAGCCAATTCCTTAGGATTCTTAATCAGAATGAATTCCCCATTTTAAATACTGTTGTCACACAGGGATCAGAAAAGGACATTTCCATATCTACACAAAAAATACCTAGGCCAAACACCATAGCAGAGCCCATTCCAGACTCAGGAGTGCTCTGGCAGACCTGAGACAGCCAAACTTCTTCCTTCAAGAGCCACAGGAAAGCTTTGGCAATGCTGCACCTTTCTGCACAGCCCACAGTTCCCTGCACAGAAAGGCAGATTTGTTTTGTGAATGCTGTCAAGACTTTTGACAATATTAGCATTTACTCTGTTCGGATGTGATGATCTTCCTTAGTTCTTTTTTAGCGCAGAAGCAATGTCAGAGACAGTTCTCTCTCTCTCCAGAATGCCCACCCAGGAATTACGATAATTTTTTTTTTTTTGAGAGAGATTTAGCTCAAACTGTCATCCCCAGTTTATTTTCTCAGGAGCAAGTGTGCAGCTACATTTCAACCCAGTGACAGAAAACATTACTCCACAAACAACATGATCTCTACTCTCTTTACAGTGTCTAACTAGCGAATAGCAATCCTAAATCCATCAGTATGTATTGCCTTCCCTAAATAGGCTTTCTGAAAACTCCTAAGAATGCAATATGCCCTCAGCAACTGCATAACTTTATCGCCTGCTACTTTACATGGTGTTGAAAATTATTTAAGGCGGAAGACAACACTGAAACAGAGAAAAGCAGGGGAATATAAGAACTGAGGCAACATGGACTACTGTGGACCTGCTCCAGATCTGTCGCATCTCCATGCAGAAGTTCCTTTTTCTATATTAACAGCCATTGCCTGATTTATCTGTCAGCCCTTGTTCATCTTCCAGGCAAGGAATGGCTCCTATCACATAATCATGCAGGAAGAGCCTAGCACAAAGGGCCTCTGGCTGACACTGAAGAAACATACTTTGATAACAGATCCTCTGTTCAGTTTTGATATACAGGTAGCAGATAACTGCACAATGTGTCAACGTTTTGAGAAGCAAAGTCCAAGTTGACCAACAATGAACTTAATTTGAGCAGTTTAACAACTTAATAGCTCTTTGTTGTCACTCCACAGCCTATCCTTCATCACAGAGTTACTGAAGCAGGAGTGGACACATGTAATTCAGCGCAGTGTGCCAAGGCTGAGACTGCACATTTTCACCTGCAGTTAGTTTAAGCTTCTGGAGTTCACACTGAAGCAGCAGAAATTCACACATCCATCCTGTTCTGCTGTATGTGCCTGTTGCTCTGAGATGTGCTGGGAATACTGCAGCACACTTAAAGTCCTGTGCAGATGAGCCAGGGGCTCCTGAGGTGTTGGAAGCCACTGTGCTACTAGAAACCTATGACATAGTTGCCATTACCAAAATTTGATGGTGTGCAAGGAGTTGGGAAGGGACACAGCCAGGCAACTGACCCAAAGGATCTTTCACACCATATGGCATCATGATCAGCATGTAAAGCTGGGAGAACAAGAAGGAAGGAGGGATGTACAAAGCATTTATCTTCCCAAGTAACCATTACATGTGATAAAGCACTGATTTCCTGGAGATGGCTGAACACTTGATTACCAAATGGAAGTGATGAATTAATTTCTTGCTTTACTTTGCTCATGCAAGTAGCTTTGCTTCACCTATTAAACTGTCTTTATCTCAACCCATGTGTTTTATCACTTCTACCTTTCTGATTCTCTTCCCATCCACTGGAGAGAGTGAACAATCAGCTGTGTGGGGCTGAGCTGAGAGTTGACAGTCCTTTAATGAACAAAAACCCAAACAAAACACCTGCAGTTACCAGCAATCCCCACTGCAAAAACTGTGCTTCTGAAATCTCTTGATGTCTATTATGTGGGGTGGCTGCTTTGAGTGTTACTTTGGAGTATGACACAGACAATGTAGTCATGGCTGAGCTAGTCTTTTCTTCCTCATACTGTAAGAGCATGCATATGAGAACACTGGCTGCGATTACTACAAGGCACCAACGAGGACTTTTAAACAAAATCTTCCTATTTTTACCCATACAACTTTTCTTTTTTTATTTTTTTTTCTGTGTCACTTCCCTCCATTTTTGTTAAAACTTTCTTCTTCAAGGAGAAAATAATACAATTGATGTCAAAAAAAAAATTTTTGACAGAAAATTCTTGGTGAGTTACTGTAGCTAATTAGCATTTAGAAAGTATTTTGAGGATGGAAAGGACTACAGTAATAATATGGTAGCAGTTATCTTCTGGTCAGTAGCAATTATAATGTATCAGCGTTTTTAAATGACATATCTTCCTTACCCCTGCCCCACTGACAGAGACCTACATATTGAGAGTAGCATAAATAACTCATGTATCCTTCTTCAGTCTTTACATTAGTGGCACAGAAAGAGGAAAATATGCAGAAATTGACTTTTACAGAGCGACAGAAAGAAGTCTACATCAAAACGTAGATATAATTAAAGTGGTATTTAAAAGCTTCAGTCAAGCACACTTCTCTATCTCTTTCCTCCTCTGTTGGTTCTCATCAACACATTTGTTTTATTGATCAGATAAGTCTGTGATCTGGAAAATAGAGTGGAATCTACCATTTAATACGTTTTCATCACATGCCCTCTATGTGTTCCTTGATTGCTTGGTGGGCCTTCAGTGCCTTATTTTCATTATTTTGGTTGCTTGAGAATAGTGTCAAGTGATCAGTACAGCAATTTACTTTCTGTCAAACCTCTTTATTCATAGTTAAATGTTGCACTGCAGTTTGGATTTATTCACTGACCTGTAAAAAGTTTAAAAAATGGTGCATTCAATGAATGGTTTTCCTAGAATAGATCCCATCAGTGATAAAGTTTTCATATTTCTTGTCATTTATTGCTACATGCGGCTGCAGCTATGACATTAAGTGGTGAGAACTCATAACATAGAATCATAGAATTATATAATAGTTAGGGTTGGAAAGGACCTTCAGATCATCTAGTTCCAAACCCCCTGCCAGGGGCAGGGACACCTCCCACTAAACCATGCCACTCAAGGCTATGTCCAACCCAGCCTTGAACACCAACCAGGGATGGAGCATTCACAACTCAGCCTGTGCTTGTTCTCAGATAGAGATATCCAATCCAAGGTAGACTGAGATATCCAAGAAAATGTTAAAGTACCTGGCTCAGTTTTCAAAATCTGAGTCACAGCGCATATCACATCATGGTCACATCCCATGGAAATGGATCTCTCCTTTACAGTCACCTTCCATAAGTCCTCCTGCTCCCTTCCTTGGTTGATACTGCTGTGTCCTCTTCTCTTCCAACATTTACACCAGATTTGGTGTCAAAAAAGACATTACTATCCACACACAAAGTCAATCAAACACTTGTAGCTCCATATTAACGAATTAAATAAACACAATTTTGTGCACCACAGTTGGCAAATGGTGGGGACATACAGAAGTAAAGAGAAAAGGTGTAGATAGTAAGATCTAGTGACCATTCTCCCATTCAGCTGCAGTGACCTTTTATCCAGACCCACCACATTTCATACCAACATACCAGGATGCATCTCACTTAACTGCAGCAGGCTATTTCCTCCCCTCTGTAATCAGAGAAAAGAGAATGGCACTTCTGCAGAGTGATTCATCTCTTATCCCTCTTCACTGACTACAGAGGAGACCTTGATAGCAGAATTAAATTGGACCTCTGAAGAGCAATCTGAGTGTCTAAACAAGTGTGTCTAAGTGCCAGATGAGGCACCCTAGAGTGTCATATCTATCAGCCTGTAAAGACATTTTGGATATCTCAGAGCATCCATAATGGCACTAATTCCTAAATGCAGGCATCTACATCGCTCTCCCACTATCACTTTTCAAAGTGCAGTTACTTTAGAAACAAAGGGCAGGACTCCACAATTCCCCTTCCTTTCACACTGATGTCACCCTGTGGATCCAAAGATAGTTGAAAATATAAAGGGAAATCAAATCTGATCACACTTTCCATCTCTGTTCCAGGATCCTAGTCTAACAGGATTAGTGACAGAGAATAGCTGATCAGGACACTTCACATTCTTCCTCTCCTGTCTGCACTCTTGGGGATTTTTTTACTTTTTTTTTTTTTGGATCCCTATTAAAAGCCATCCACCCATACTGAAATCTGTCCACTCCAGAAAATCTCTCCATAGAAGTTATGTGATCATCATGCTTCTGACTGCTCAGTAATCTAAGCCACCTATTTTTGTGTTTCCCCCAACATCTCCCATTACTATGGTATTTACACTTCCTACCATACATTCAGCCTCTCGCATCTGTGTTCAAAATGTCTCAGGATCTGTAGTTCTCACTCACTTGAACTTTTATATGTGATCATTTAACTCCATGTACTTTAGAATGTCTGCTTACTCTGCCCAGACTTTCTGTTTAGGATATTGAACCTTTGTAGTAATACTCCTCAGAACCATAGCCTCTCTCTGAAGGCAAAATCTTCAGTACCTTAATCCCACATCAATACAATTCCAAAAAGATATGGATATTTTTAGCAAATATACTCTTGGTCAAACAGCCCAATACCTTCATACCATGACCATAGACAGCTCAAGTCAAAACCACCAAATAAGTTTGAATAGCGAAAACAAGGAAAACAACAACGGAGTAAAGCAATTTGCATGGTGACTTTTTTACCCCAGTGCACAAGATACCTCTTCCAAGTATAGAAGTCCAACTTCATTTCTTTGGCTAAAGAAGGTTTGAACACATTTTCCAAGTTAAAAAAACAGATTCATAAACACTGGGTTAAGAATGCTGTTGAGACAACTTTCAATATCTCCAGCTAATGCTAAGCTACTTTAAACAATGTGCTCAAATAGAAGCTAATGTAGCTGTTGCTTTTCAACACAAAGTATGCCCAAAAAAAAAATTATAGATCTATTATTTATATCATTCCAGCAAGGTTTTTAACCAATTTTGACCACTTAGGGCATTGCCTTAACACCCAGGCTACTGAGTCACTCCCTCCCTGGTCCTGTTACTTTCTTTTACCATGGAGTGCTACTGCAGCACTCGGAATAACTCTTGTCAAACTGTGAAACTTCTGAATATTTTTATCTTTGCAGTATCTTTTGCTTGTAGACACAGCCTGTGTAAGCATTTCTCATTTGTCCTCTGCAGTCTCCCGAGACCTTCAGCTAGATTAAATTGGACAGAAACCAACACAAACCAAGATTACACCTGGCAATTGGGAAATCCAGAAGGAATTCCATCACTTTGCAAATATGTGCAAGTAGGAACTGGTATTCCAGTGGCAACTTTTGTTCATGTATCTCAAATTTCTGGGGTGATGAGATAGAGGCTGGCCATTAAGCAGGAGTATTTGTATAACTTTTCAACTGTCTCTGCAGGAACAGCAGACTGAATGTTTAATTCCCAGGCAGATATGTGTCAGGAGGCTTGGCACTTAAAAAGGCTCCATGTATACATGCTGTATATGGCATATATAGCAGAATGATCATAGAAACATAGAATAGTTTAGACTAGAAAAGTTCAGCTTGTGTAGTCCAGCCCCTTGCTTGGAGCTGGGTCTAGTTTGATCAGATTTCTCAGAAACTCATCCAGATGAGCTCTGAGGAGCTCCAGGAATGAAGATCTGACAGCCCTGGGCAAACTTTGGGCAATATTTTCCTACATATTTCCTTTTATCTAATCAGAATTTCCTATATTCCAATTTGTGTCTGCTGACTTTTGTCCTGAGCACCTCTGTATCTGTGTACCTCTGAAAAGAGTTCAGCTCCATCCTCCAGACAGCCTCCTATTAAGTAGCTGCAGACAACAACAAGATCTCCCCGTCTCTTGTCTTAAGGCTGAAAACAAAATCCTATCTTTTCAACTGATTGCTTCAGACATAAACTGCACTCAACTCCTATGCATTACAGAACTCACTAGCAATATTCAAACAAATAACTATAAGATTAAATATGGCTAGTTTTAGCAATATTTACAACAGAAAACAATTTGGATGCCATGAAAGTACAATTTGATATGTCTGTGAGCAGGACACCATGTAGGATTCTTCAAAACAATTCATAAAGATTAAGCTTTTTCCAGCGCAGGTTACCAGGAACAATCAATCTTGTTCCTCTGGAGAAGCTGTTCATTGGTCATCAGTGTCACTCCAGACAGTAAAGAGAGACAATCCCTCTGTCTTCTTCACCAAGACATTAAGAAAGGCAAGGTAGGAAAGGCTCTTCTTCACTGAGCAACTGGCATAACAAAAGCATCACAGTAAAGAAATCAGGTCACTGCAGATAACTCTGTACCAAGTGGGCTCTTATGCTAAACCAGGGTTCAACGAAACGTATAATCTTACTCGAGGCACAGACTCTTTGGAGTTTTCTCTATAAAAACATCATGAAATGACACGTTCACCTACCCAGAACAAATTGATCACATTCCCATGAGGTTTAGTAGCCACAGAATACCTACAGTTGAATCAAGGATATTTATTCTCTTTCAAAGGACTGGCATTCAATGCAAAATGCACACCTTTGTGTTATTGTTCTTTCTGCTGGCCCCTTTTTCAGATACTTAATTGCTTCCTGGTGGTTTTGTAAAGCATTTGTTTTGTTCTATCATATTGCTATACCATACATAAAAGATAAAGCAATCCTCCAGACATCTCTAACAGTCATCCCAGCAAATGCTCTCCTCTCTCTTAATGCTGACTTAAGACAGGACTCATTCCAAGACAGGCCAAGGCTTCATGATGCAAAAGTAGCTCAACTGGAGATAGTAAGCCAAGGACGAAGATTAGAATAGCTTCCAGACTCATCCTTTTTTATTTAAAAAAGGAACTTCAGCAAGTCCTCAGTGGCATTTGCAGGTTGTGAATAAATTAATTGAGTAACTTACTGCAGGTAGCACACTGCACTTTACCTTTGCTATCTCTGCTTTATAAGAGTTTGACTTCCATGGCCATCATTCACTTATCCTTCCCTGTTCATGTCTACACTTATTCAAAGTAGTATAAGCAGCTTTTTAAGTGTGTGCTGGCATGGCTGCATTTGTAGGAATTTTTAGAACAAAAATTACTGTAAAAATGTTCCTCTACCTTCTGTTAAATATACAAATATTTGTTAATCGGTATTTTTTACAGAGTTCTTAATGATAGAAATATATCCATGGTAAAAAAAAAAAAAAAGACAGAAGTATAATTCATCAGGCAGCAAAGTAAGATGTGAATGAAAGGCTACATCCCCACCGGTACAATAAACATAAATGGAATCATAGAATAGTTAGGGTTAGAAAGGACCTTAAGATCATTTAGTTCCAACCCCCTGCCGTGGGCAGGGACACCTCCCACTAAACCATGCCACCCAAGGCTATCTCCAACCTGGTCTTGAACACCGCCAGCAATGGAGCATTCGCAACTTCCTTGGGCAACCCGTTCCAGTGCCTCACCACCCTCACAGTAAAGAATTTTTTCCTCAGATCCAATCTAAACTTTCCCTGTTTAAGTTTGAA
>JASSUY010017992.1:0-25999 GCA_032466535.1 Forpus xanthops
AACCATGCCACCCAAGGCTATGTCCAACCCGGCCTTGAACACCTCCAGAGATGGAGCATTCACAACTTCCCTGGGCAACCCATTCCAGTGCCTCATCACCCTTACAGTAAAGAATTTCTTTCTCATATCCAATCTAAACTTCCCCTGTTTAAGTTGGAAAAGGGCAACTGGTATTGCCCAGGACATTTCTTTTTCATCAGTATAAACCAGAGGCCATTCTTGATCCTGCAGACAGGTTGCCACCATTTGAAGGCCAGGATAATTTATTCACATAGACATTGATCATTATATGTCAGTTGGTCTCACAGATTGAGCATGAACTCGTGAACATCTAATTTACTAGAATAAACATAGCCAAAGCAACAAAGTCAGATGAGGTCAGTATTTAGGAACTCAACCATGTTTTCAGGAGACAGGATTAGAAAGAAAATAGAGCATTTCAGTTCTGTGCTGTCCTGGATTTAGCAGTAGCAGTCATTTTTCTCCTTCTTAGTAGCTGTTGCAGTGCTGTGGTTTTGACTTTCAGCCTGAAAACAGCACTGATAACACCGATGTTTTTAGTTGCTGCTCAGTAATGTTTAGTCTGACCAAGGGCTTTCTGAGTCTCATGCTCTGCCAGGGAGGAGGGGAAGCTGGGAAGAAGCAGAGACAGGGCACCTGACCCAAACTGACCAAAGAGGTATTCCACACCATAGCATGTCATGCCCACTATATAAACTGGGGCAGTGACTCGAAAGGGTTAGATCACGGCTTGGAGTGGGCAGGGTATCAGTCGGTGGGTGGTGAGCGGTTTTATTCTCTTCCCTTGTTATTTCCCTTATCATTATTATTATTGGTGGCAACAGCAGTGGTTTGTGTTATACCATAGTTACTGCACTGCTCTTATCTCAAACAATGGGAGTTACATTCTTTCAATTCTCCTCCCCATCCCTCTGGGAGTGGGGGAGGGAGGAACAGGAGGGAGTGAGAGAGAGACTGCGTGGCTGACTAGGCTTAAGCCACAACACATGCCCAGTTTCCTATCTGGAAATGAGAATAATAGTACCCATGTCCCTTTTAAAATGGTGACCTACAGGACTGAAATATCAGGAAGAGCTCTGAAAATTATAGTATACATGTTGAAAGCAATATTTATTCAGCAATATTAACCAGTTAGTGTTATTGGCGTTAATGTTACTAGACAAAGAAAAAAGTGCTGAATAGACAGGGCAGTAACTAAACCACTTTGAAATTAAAAAGACATTCACAGAAAGCCCTAATAAAAGACAATTATGTCCCAGACAACTTAGACATTCATTTGAGCAAATCAAAAAGTAGCCCACAAGTCAAGTAACAATTGAATTAAGATACAGATCATAATTTCTATTAAGTTTTTTAAGATTACATGACAAAGTTTAAGAGAACATTCCAGTATAATGTGAAATATTATTCTTATTGCTACATCTAATTACAAAGAGGTGTAAATCACTGGGTCTAGCCATTAAAAAAACCCTGCTTCAAATAGATAATATTAAAAATTAAGAAGAGATACGCAGCTCCTATATGAATGGATTATGCAGTTAGCAATTTTTGAGCTTACTGTGAAAGAAGTTCTACTGAAAATTTCCATTTCTCCTTTCCTTAGCATTCCCAAAGAGATAGGGCAGGGATGAGGACATTTCCACACATCAGCCTGTGGTTTGCAGACAGGCAGGACAGTGTTGTGGTAGGGCTGCAAAGCAGCATTCTGCAGCATCACTAAGGAGGAAATTAATGGCCCTGTGCTGGTCTGAAACAGGGTCCTTGGTATCCAGCTCTGATGCCCCAACATAAGTAGATGGACCTGCTTGAGAAAGTCGAGAAGAGGCCACAAAAATCCCCCAAGGGTTGGTGCAGCTCTGCCCTGGAGCAAGGCTGAGAGAACTGGGCTGGTTTAGGCTGGAGAAGAGAAGGTTCCTTAAGGGGAGACCTTAGAGCAGTCCCAGTGCCTGAAGGGGCTACAGAAAACCTGGAGAGGAGCTTTGGAAAAGGACCTGTAGGGACAGGTCAAGGGGAATGGCTTTAACATGCCAGAGGGGAGACTGAGATGAGCTCTTAGGCAGAAACTCTTCCTTGTGAGGGTGCTGAGGCACTGGCCCAGGGTGATCAGAGGAGCTATGGCTGCCCCATCTCTGGCAGTGTTCAAGGCCAGGTTGGACACAGGGCCTTGGAACAAGCTGCTCTAGGGGAAGGGGTCCCTGCCCATGGCAGGGGTTGGAACTGGATGAGCTTTAAGGTCCTTTCCAACCAAACCATTCTCTTATTGTGTGATTCTATGATTCAATATGAATCACACAGATTTAAGTGCTTTTGAATATAGGCCATGTTTACTCTCACTGAAATGGGAAGAACTAGTTAGGTATTTAAAACACTAGGCTGGATCACGATGGGATAAAAGAGCTTTATTCATTGCCTGATTCTGGGTCACACAGCGTACTGCAGTTGAATAGTAATGCTATCATTAATTTATAGGACCAGCATTTTTGTAAATTAATTTGGCCTCTCTGTCTTGGGAAACAAAGGGCAGAGATGGAATCCTTAGATACTGATGATTTTTTTTAATAGATGATGAGAGCCTTCATTGGTGGAAAAACACTTAGCTGGTTTATACTGTATTCAAGACATCCCCATGTCACATTCACTTCTGAAGTCTGATGCTGTTCTGAAATAGGATGTGACATTAAAATCTGTGAGATGAAGTTCAGTGTTTTCCATTTCTCTCAGTCTGAATAAATTACCAACCTAATAACATTGCTTTTTTTCAACTGCCTTAAAGACCAGTGTCAACCCAAAGTTTGGGGTTTTGCTTATTTTTAACCAATTCCAGTCCACATTGACAAATCTGTCAGTAAATGGGTTCTTGTTAACCTACAGAAAAGTACCTATTCACTCTTCAGCTGACAAATACTCAGTGGTGTTCCTGGTAAGTCACTCTCCTTTCCTGGGCAATTTTGTGAGATTTTTAGGTAGAAATGTAGGCTCAAGCAAGTGAATCTAATGTGTAATTTCAAGGATAGCATTAGTATATTCTCCACATCCTGCTCTTATAAACTAGCAAATCTGGCTGGTGAAGACTATTGACTTAGCACATTTGTACAATGCCACTGGGCATTTGGAAATCCCAAACTTGTCCATTGCACACACGCAGATCATGTTACTGCATGTAGGGCCTTGCATTTGCAAGAAGCAGTAAATATATTCTAGAATCTTCAAGGTCCATAAGTCTAAGAAGCCCATTATGTGTCAAGTCTAGTACTCCTGTATATGCCAAATAGATGGATAATATGTAGTAGATTTTATATATTCAGAGGTTAGCAAAATTGGTATCTGGGACATTAAGAGGGTTTAAAAGAACATTCCATTATAATGTGAAATACTATTCTTATTGATACATCAAATTATTATAAAGAGGGTTAGTTAAAAACTGTGTGGGCTTCCTAGAGAGGCAGTGAATGCCCCAAGCCTCTCTGTGTTTCAGAGGCATTTGGACAATGGCCTTCATAATTTGCTTTAACTTTTGCTCAGCCCTGAAGCAGTCAGGTAGTTGTACTAGATTATCATTCTAGGTCACTTCTAACTGGAAATATTCTATTTTATTCTGTCCTTGTCTTGTTGAGTCGAGTGTAGTCTAGTCAATGAAATAACATGAAAATAAGATTGAACATAGAAAATGCAAAGAACTTAAGAAGAATTGGGTCTTTAAGGAGCTGAATTTACATGAACCTCGTCACTACGTAACTTCTAGGTTCTCACACTTTCTCTGACATAATCAGGATGTGGTCCTGGACAACCTGCTCTAGCTGCCCCTGCTTGAACTGACATATTGGACAAGGTGATTTCATGAGGTCCCTTCCAGGGTAAACAAGTCTGTCAAGTCTGTGATAAGCAATTATGTGATACCTCTAGTGAGGTCTTTTTAATGGGAGCCACACGTTCAGTTTTGCGTAGTGTCGTGGTTCAAGCCCAGACAGCCAAGTAGTTTGCACTCTCACTCCCCCCTCTTTCTTCCTCCTGCTCCTGGAAGGATGGGAAGGAGAATCGAAAGAATGCAACTCCCACAGGTTGAGATAAGAACAGTTCAGTAACTCAGGTATGACACAAACTACTACTGCTACCACCAATAATAATACTGACTAAGGGAATACAAGGAAAGAGAATACAACTGTTCACCACAGATACCCAGTCTGAACAAGCAATGAATCCAACCCTTCTGGGTCCTTGCCCTTCGTCTTTCCATCCTGAGCATGATGTGTTGTGGTATGGAATACCTCTTTGGTCAGTTTGGGTCAGGTGTCCTGTCTCTTCTTCCTCCCAGCTTCCCCTTCTCCCTGGCAGAGCATGAGACTCAGAAAGTACTTGGTCAGCTTAAACATTCTAAGCAGTAACTGAAAACATCGGTGTTATCAGTGCTGTTTTCAGGCCAAAAGTCAAAACACAGCACTGCAGCAGAAGGAGAAAAATGACTGCTACTGCTGAACCCATGACATGTAACTACATATGTACCCAGCAAAGTCTGGCTGATGGAGGACAAACATTCTGCCTCGACAGCTTGACACTGTTCACTACTGGGAAAGTGTGGCAAGAGAAGGAAGGATGAGGAGAAAAAATGTGTGTTAATGAAACTTGCTCCAAAGAATCTGGAAAGACCCCCTACACGCACGGAGTTGCCATACCTGTGCCACTTTGATTAGTAGACCATAGATGAGGTGGAGAAAAAATGGATGCATTTAGTCTTGGAGAGAAAATGAGTTGCTATGTCCTTTGCCCCAAAAACCTCCACCCCGAAAACTTCCTACACTTCTGCTGGAGTATATTAGTAATATTTATCTCCATTCAGGTTTCACAGTCAGGCCCAAGATCCTGTTTAGGCCAACCACAATAAAAGTAAAATGTAGCATCCCTTACAGCACCTAAATTCAAGAAAGAAATTAGATGTTACTTAAATCCCTTTATCCAGGGTAACACTATGAGATAAGTGTAATGTAAGCACCAAGACTACTAATTCCTATGGACACTGCAGGGAACTGGTACAGTTTCCTGTACAGAAAGGTCTGAATGAATGAATGACCCTTCTCTTGAACTCAGGCTTCACAGTAGGCATCAAACTTGAGTTAGGCAGGAGAAGAGTTTGTCTGAACAAAATTTGTTTTCTCTAGAGGGTGCTCTTATCTCTACCCAAATTACAAGGAAAGCACACTTGCATTGGGTCATGGGGTGGGAATGAGTTCTTGTATTCAGTGAAGTGATTTAATGCATTGGCTCAGTCCAGTCTCCTATTCTATTGTTGTAGTACTGGTATTATGTTACCATGCATATATGAGAGGCAGATGGAAAAATCTCACTTGCAAACAAACCTCTGGGACAAAAGACCATCCTGAAAATTTCCTGGTCTAAATTTCTGGAACCATGACAGAAAGCTGGTCCTTCCATTTATAAGCATCAGCAAAGACCGAATTGCCCTGGAGGAGGCTGCATTTCAGCTGCTGGGAGTAATACTGTATATGACAGATACACACAGTGCCCTCAGTAAAGGAAATGGATATGAATAATTGCTGAAGGATGTACAGTGATTGTTTTTAACTTCTGAAAAAAGGAGAAAAAATTAAGTTCTTAAACAGGTATTAATTGAAATAGCCTGATGATTCCATGAGAGCTTGAGAGTTTTACATATCTGACATCTATAAGGCCCCATTTGGAACTACGATATAAAGAGGATCAAAGAAAAATGCAAAATGCTATTATTATTCCCATTATCTTTTCCAGGGCAGTATTTTATTCACATTTCTGAACTGTTTCAATTTGCCATGAAGTTTAACCATCCCTATTAGTTTTTGAATGATAAATTAATTGGTACTGAGAACCTCTGACCTATTTTCTTCTGTTATTTTTAATATTTTTAATCTGAGTCATGTCACTCTAGACAACCGCCTAAGAACAATCTGAAACAGCAGGTACTGTATTTCACTAGGCACTTATCTCCTCTCTGCCTATCTCTTCTTAAAAAGAAGCAGGACTGAAAATGGGATTTGATTACAAAAGGAATCAATCTGTAACCTAGCAAAAAAGCACCTCCTTCACAATTTACATAGCCCCGCTGTTTCACCCTAATTAATGCTCATCTGTAACTTCTTCTTTCTGCAGCTTTGCCCTTCTAAATGAGTGAAAAATGACAGGAAACCATTGAAAAGCAGTTTGCTATTAGGGAATTATAGAAGAAACTGGATAAACTCATTTAAAGACCCTAGTAATAGTCTCATAGGTCTTAAGAAAATATTGTCATTCAATTTAAAGAGGGTTTTATTTGATCCAGGTGCAGCTGGATATCAGAGCAGTAATGTAAACAACAATCTATTGCCAAGAGTGGAGGCGTTCTGATTTCTTTGCAGATGATATAAACCTGGATTTTCTGTTTAACTGGCAGGATAATCAGCAGGCAACTGTGGGAAACAATCATTAATGTGATGAAATATGGAAATAAGACTCATGCATAGAGAGAGAGTGGAAACGTAGTCCTGGGGTGAAGGACTGATTCATGATCCGGGCTTGATTTCTGCCTCTGCTACAGGAAGAATTCCCTGACTACAGAGAGAAAATACAGATATTTCCTTTTCTCTCACACTTTGTCTATGTATGGTTGAAAAGGTGAAAAACAAGGACCACCTTTTGCACATAAATAATCTAGGGATTACAGAACCTTGCTTGCCATGCAAGTGCATATATATGAACATATGCTATTGATATAGAGATAAAAGCAATGTGTAAATTTAGAGCAGGTACATCACCAGGCACTTGAAAAACTGGGTCAGGCAAAAATCATAATTCTTCGGAATTCAAAAATACATTAGAAGAAGTTTTACAACATTTGATACCTCACAACAGGAAATGATGGAAACAGTTTGACTCAGTACACTTATTAACCTTGCAAGTTCCCATTTTACTGCAATAGCTGGTTTCATGACTGAGAAAATGATGTGTATGTGGAGCCGAAGGATGTGTTTAAGTTGGTGGAAGCTAAGAAGGATTTTTGCATATGTAAAAGTCATGCATCAATTCTTAAATAATATTTTAGGAAAAGCTATGCAAATTCATTTCTAGTAATTACTGCTTTTGAGAAATCAGCCCCAAATATATCCATTATAAGGAAAGTTTTTCAATATTCCTGTTTTTCACATGAGAAAATAATTTGGCTGGGAAAGTAATTTATTTGAATCTTCGAAGCTTAATTTATGGCATACACATGGGGTTTTTCCAAAGTAGTGTTATCCCAATCCTGAATTTTAATAAGATGGAGCACAGTGCTGACTTTTGTTTTTGATTGTAGTTCAGATAATTAAGATTACTTCAACATTTTAGACAAAACCACTGATAAGACCAGCAATATATATGGAAATGAGATTTGTACTTTTTGCTGGATTTATTTCTTCTAGGTAACAGCAAAGCTCAAGTTCTAAGCTCACTTGCTTCATATCACTAAGAACACTAAATATGTTTCCTTTTCACTTTTCTATATAAACAGGTTAACTTTATTTGATTTAGAGCAGTTTGCAGATGGCCTTGGAGGGCAACTCTTCTTCCTCAAACTGTAGTGGAATTGCTCTGCTATAACCCTAGCAAACCTGCACTGTGAAGAGAAATACAGGAAGAATTAACATTGCCTGAAGGATACGGTTCAGGGTTTGAGTACTAATGTGAAGAAAAAAAAAGGTGGGGTTCTGGCTTCTTTTCTCTATTTATCACATACTTGCTGTACAACATGCGTAGACACATCATTTAAACCAAGCTTTTAAGGGCTGCATCGAAAAGAAGCATGACCAGCAGCTTGAGAGGTGATCCTGCTCCTCTGCTCTGCTCTCATGAGACCTCACTTGGACCACTGTGTGCAGTTTTGGTGTCCTCAACATCAAAAGAATATGGAACTGTTGGAACAAGTCCAGAGTAGGTCACATGGGCTGATCGGGGGACTGGAGCAACTCCGGTATGAAGATAGGCTGAGAAAGCTGGGGTTGTTGAGCCTGGAGAAGAGAAGGCTGCGTGGAGACCTCAGAGCAGCCTTCCAGTATGTGAAGGGGGCCTATAGGAATGCTGGGGAGGGACTCTTCATTAGATACTGCAGTGATAGGACAAGGGGTAACAGGTTCAAACTTGAACAGGGGAAGTTTAGAATGGATATGAGGAAGAAATTCTTTACTGTAAGGGTGGTGAGGCACTGGAATGTGTTGCCCAGAGAAGTTGTGAATGCTCCATCGCTGGCACTGTTCAAGGCTGGGTTGGACATAGCCTTGGGTGACATGGTTTAGTGTGAGATGTCCCTGTCCCTGGCAGGGGAGTTGGAACTAGATGATCTTAAGGTCCTTTCCAACCCTAACTATTTTATGATTCTATGTTTGTTTCTTTTTCAGGTTGTGTCCCTGTGTCTTGCAAAGCTGAAGAAATTTAGATGACAAAAAGTTCTCCTTGCATGGACTCTGTGCTTTAAAGGAGATAACTCTACAGAGCTCCCCAACCCAATCCCCTGGACAGTAACAGTGACAGACAAGGTGTTTTCTTTAGTGTGTCTTTGGAAAAAAATCTTCATACACAGTCTGGGTCTAGAACTGGGGACACTGTGTGACTGCTTTAGTCAGTAAGGTTGTGATTATAAGCATCTGTTCAGGATACAGTGTCACCACTGGAATATAGCCACCAGTATTACAAAATGAGCCCATCTGTACTGTTCAGCTTTGGTCAGTCATTGACCTTTAGTATTTAGCAGTGCTGGCATTCCCAATGGAAGCTCTTGAAAGTTCAAGATGAGTAGCATGAACAGTGGCTCTCAATGGCAGTTTGTTTTTAATGTCCTTGAGTTAACTGGATGATGGGATGCAGTTACTCCCCTAGTCCACCAAAGATGTCCATAAGGAAGATCTCCAAACACTGACTGCCAACTAACCCCTGAAGTTCTGAAAAAGTCCATACATCTCAGGTTTCCTTCCAAACATTCCCTCAAAATGCCCACTCCTGAACTATTCATGATGGTCAGCATATCAGAACTTATCTCACACCCAAGTACCATCTAAGTGCCTGATCAGACCTTTCTCTTTATAGACTGTTTTAGCATACTGGCTCACTGCACAGCTGTCAGACCATGGGCTGCACACTTATAAGCAGATTGTTTTTAAACCAGGAGTCAGTCCTAAACTCTTTTAATCAGGAATCAGTGCATTTCCTTAGATAGACCCAACTTCAACTAAATCCTGTGCCTGAGGGAATTTTTACCCGGTGTTTGACTGCAGAACACATAGGTGAAAGTTTTTTTTCAAACCTTTCTGTGGGAATTTTCTAAACCAGAAAATATTGATTGAACTGAGTCCCTCCACATCCTTCTGTAAGAGCATTCAGCCTGACATCAATCTTATGTTCAGTGGGTACTTCACACACATTATCTAGCTTACAGAGAGACACTGAGATGCTGGAGCAGGTCCAGAGAAGGGCAATGGAACTGGTGCAGGGCCTGAGGCACAAGTGTGATGGGGAATGGCTAAGGAATCTTGGGAGGTTTAATCTGGAGAAGAGAAGGTTCAGTGGGGACCTTATCTCCCTCTACAACTGCCTGACAGGAGGATGAAGCCGGGAGGATTATGGGCTCTGCTCCCAAGGAACAAAGGATGGGACAAGAGGAAACGGCCTCAAGCTGCAGCAGGGGAGGTTTAAATGGAGCTGAGGAACAATTCCTTCCCCAGAGTGTGGTCAGGCATTGCAATAGCCTGCCCAGGGCAGTGCTGGAGTCACTGTCCCTGGAGGTATTCAAGACCATGTAGACGAGGCCATCAGTAGCATGGATTAGTGGTGACCTTGACAGGGCAGGAGCAATGGTTGGACTTGATGATCTCAAAGGTCTTTTCTAACCCCGATGATTCTATGATTCTATGATATCAGTAGAGACTAAATTTAGGTCTCATTCAGCTAAGTACAGATAAGTACAATATTTTCAGCTTACACAAGTTGGAACATCTACTGCAGGAAAGCTCAAGAGAGCCCTTGTTAAGGTACAGAGGGTTGTTCAACTTCTCTGCTATGTGCTTAGGCTTCTCTGTCCTTCAGCATTCTATGGAGAACCTACACATTTAATCCAAGCTTACTGGGCAAATGCAAACACAGAGTATATTCTGTCCCTTGGTACTTTCAACATTTAGACCTTGAAACTCTGAGAGAAACAGAACCCCTTTAAAGACTTGGGCCAGATCTACCAGATTATTTCCTGTATAACAAACTTAGGCAAAGAAGTGCAACCTCTATTCAACAGGCCCCCAATATTTTTAGAGTATTTCCCTTAGTTATTCTTCTCTCTTTTCAGATATTGGGGGTATTTTCCCTACTGAGGAATCATGGATTACAACACCGTGTCCCATGCACACTCACACAACCCACTTTGCAAACCAAAAAAGTGCTCAGGAACAGCCTTGGATTGACTGTCAAAAAAAAAAAAAACTTGAAGGGGAAAACTTGGATCTGTTTGTCTTTAGCTTCTTGCCATGTTTGATATATCAGTCATGTGTCAAGCAGAAATTGATATACCCCACCTCACCATCAGATATCTGAAGACTTCTGCTTCTAAAGTGGATGTGCTGAGCTAAGTAACAGCTCACAAGAAGATAAAAAGTGTAGAGATCACGCTATCCAGTTTATACTTAGCTGGTGTTAAGTTCCTCCTGCTTTACAGTGATAAAACTGAGAACAGAACAGAGGGCATGTGACAAAACATTCACTTTTTACTCCAGTATTGACATCTCTTGGCTGTTATTTGTGATGTAGTAAATAAAGCAGAACTCTAGAAGCTGATCATTAGCAGGATAAACTTGGCATTGGTAGACCAGAGGCCTCTTTGGCACGACACTGAGACACTGCAGTAAGTGCAGCTTGGATGAAACAAACTATGTAGGTGAACTTTGTCCAAGGGTGAGTTGTGACCCATTTTTTCCCTAATACCACCCTGCCAACAGCTAATACTGACTTTGTGTGCAAATAGAACAACTGTTCAATTCTAACTTTAAACTGATTTGTTTTAATAGTATCCACTATTTACTAGGAATCCTTAGAGTGATACTGAGGAACAGAATATCAAGACTGGGTTTGGTGCTGACTCTGTGATGGGAAACTGGATGCTATTAAAATATGCAATTTTCACATTTGAATGCTAAAATATCACAAGATTCTGAAAAATAAGACCACTATACTTGTTTCCATGTCCACTGAAAGAGTAACCTCACCATCTTCAGCTCAGCAGAAGGGATGGATTGATGGATGGATGGGTGGATGGAGGGATGGATGGATGGGTGAATGAATGGATGGACAAAACACAGCCAGAAAATGTCACATTTGCTGTTAAGGCAGTGGCCCTTGAAGCAACATTGACTTTAAAAATGCTAAAGTGAAGAGTACAAGCACTTTGATTAAGTCCTAGCTGATCTGGAAAAAACAGAGTTTCTCTGCATGTTCCAATCTCTATTCTATAAAACGTAGACACTATAATGTTTCTTTGAAACTTTTCAGCTTTGGCTATTTGGAATATCATCTTTTTGAGATGGGGATTGTCTTTAACGGTACACATATGCCATATTTAGCATAGAGAGCTGAGTGCCACCATAGTACATTGCTTAATAACAGCAACTGCCTATATCTACTATTGTGTAGCAGAAGTCTCCTTCCTGTTAAGCAGTACTATCCAACAAGCAAAACTTTAAACCCTTTTAGCCTTCTACCTGGAAGATTTTTCAAGAAAGCAATATATGGTTTAAAGCTCAACCAGACTGAAATAAAGCTGCATTCACTGGCTCTTTTAATCATAAAGTCTTTTAACATAGTGCTATGTAAATTTAAACATTTTAGAAGGAAAAATTTGGTCTAACTTTTCAAAAGCCACTTTGTCTTATCTATTTTCCTTTAAAAATCAGTTTGTTACCTGACTTCATTGTTAGGATGCTATTTACTTTGACAACATCTTTTAAAATTGATTGAATGATTTGGTTTTATTCAAAGGCAGATGTGTGTTTGCCCTAATGTTTCCTATTTCTTTGGGGAGTTTTTATCTGGAGCATAATTTCCATTTATTTTGAAATCACATTTGTTAAGTCTTTTCTCAACTAAATCACAGCAGGGAGAAAACAGCTGCTTACATGCAAAGAAAAAAAGCCAGAATACAAAAACAGTGCAACTGGGAGTAAGTGGGCACTAAAGCGGATTGATAGACTTCCTTTGAAGAGAGATTCTGGAAGGAGGAGATAACTTTTCTTTTGCATTGAGTTCCTTGACCTAAATCAAAGGCAGAAAAGAGCTCTGTGCTAGAATTATCTGAGTGAGAAGCACTGTGTTCAAAAATCCACCATTAGCATAGAGCTGATTGATTGTGCTACCTGCAAACAATGACTCAAACTACCCAGTTTTGATGGCTATAAGTTCATTTCTACCCTTCATGAAACATGGGGTCAGATATGATGCTTCAGGTGAGGGAGAAAGCATTTCTCTAATTCTGAGTATAACATAGGCCCCCCTCTCACAAAATGATTTCTCTAGAACAATTTTATTACATACTTTCCCAGTAATGACCTGCATGTTTTGTTTTCCTAGAACCACACAGTGACCCTGGGTATTTTGGTGACATTAGCCACATATAATTCCAATCAATCACTGCTCATGTCTTTGCCAATTAATAGGGTGTTCCCAGGAACACTGAAGACAACTGACACCAACATACAGGTCCAGCAAGTCCAGGACAGGGCCATGAAGAGAGTCAAGAAGTTTGAACATGAGAAGTACAAGGAGAAACTGCAGGAGGAGGGTTTACTCTTCATGGGGAAAATAAGGCTTATGAAGAGTTTTTCTGTTTTCTTATTGCAAAGTGTTACAGCTGCCTAATGAGAGGGTGGAGCAGAGATGTAGCTCCTCTTGCTTCTTTAAAGAGCACAGCAATAGCACAAAAGGTGATGAGCAAAAGCTGCAACAGCAAAAGCTCTGATTTCTTATGAGGGACAATAAAAAATTCACCATGAGCATAGTCAAAATTATGCAAAAAGTCCAAACAGGCGATGAAGTGTCCATCCCTGTAGAAGTTCCAACTGTAACTTGGAAGGGCTCTGAGCAATCTCCTCTTAGCTGGCTTTGCTTTGAGCAGTGGAGTTGGTTTGAGACCTCCAGAGGTCACTTCCAACTACAGCTATTCTGCGATATTCTGCATGATCACCTGCCCTTGAAGCACCACAGAAGTTGTTTCACTGTTGGACAGCAGAAATTTGAGTTGTATTTACATGCAGATTTACATATTTACATTTAGATTACACCAGATTGACTGGGTGCAAAGGCACACACTTTAAACAAATTAATCAGATATTCAAACCTATTGTTTACCCTCTCCATCACTAAAAATAGGAAGTACAGCATTGAAAAATGAGAATATACCTTTCAAGAATGTGCTTAAAGCACAATTTGACTTACTGACACAAAAAGTCTCCAAACTAGGGTCATTCTTATTGGTAGGGTTCCCTCTTCCTTGCCATCCCGGCCTCCTTCACTGGTGAATATTAAAAGGAATACATTAAAAATTTAAAGTAAATAAAATCAGAGACAATAGCCAAGAATTGTACCACACATACACAAAGTAATAGACAAAACTCAGAAGTCATGAAATGAGTTACTTCAGCAGTTATCAGCACATTAAATTATGACATGAAGATCTGCAATGAAGAAGAAAGCAGCCACACAAAAAAACACTAGACCTTTATCATCTAACAAAATCAGGATAATGGAGGACTGCATCTGGAGAGTATTGCACACAGCTCATTACTCTTAGCCAGCCAAAGACCCGTGCTGCATACTGGGCACATACCATGAGTCTGACTAACAAACAAAATACACATAGCTGCTTAGCTAAGGTTCATGGTAACAGAAATGGCCACACAAATACTGGCTGCATTCAGCATGGGATCAGCAAGAGCGAATGTGATTGAATTCACTAGGGCTTAGAACTTCCAAAGGGAGAAGGAGGGTGGAAGCACCAATTCATCAAATAAATGGGCAAGCAGCAAACCTGGGGCAGATAACGCATCACTGGCTATACCAGCAGTTCAGCTATTTACTGGAGGACGCCATTAATGGCCAGAACAACGCACCTCTATGCAGGTGTCTATTTTTTGTCCTCTGTTTCAAAGGCGAGGGAGAGACAGGCCGGCTCTTCCTGCAAATCTCATTGCATTCCATATTTTCTACTTGAGAAACTGCCTTCTGTCCCATAACAGATTTTCTTCCCACCAGCTCAGCAAAAAACAAACCAAGAAAGATAGGCACCAAAAGCCAGTGGATGTTAGCCACTGACTCAAGCTATAGCCATATTCTCAGCTGAACTTGAATTAAAGCTCATTCTCTTATTCCATGTCTACTGTTTAAATGGACATGCACATTCAAGAGTGAGCATAAGCTGATCTCTGGAGTTCTTTGGTGTGGAAGAGACTAAGAAGAGCCTGAGACCCTCAGTGTTATAGAGATGGTACTCTGTGCTCAAAGAAAACCTGGGGTTTGTATTCCCAAGATGAATCTTCTCAGTATGGTTTACAGCCACAGTAAGAAAATACAGAGAGAGAAAGAAAGCCAATCACAGTGCTCAGCATGCTTAAGACAACTTTAAAATATCTTTTCACCCTCAACATAGCTTGTGTCATTCACCCAGTGCCAGGCAGAAATTTGGTGGCAGATCTAAGAATAAGGACAGGCATGAGACACATGTAAAATTATGACATTTTCCCAAAGGAAAGGAATATCATCAACTGTACACTGCTACTGAATTTGTTCCATTTATCTCTGTAGATCAACCCACACTGACAGAGATAGTATTAACAAGTTTGTCAATGCCTGGCCCAACAGTATTACACAGCTGTTCATCAGAACAATGGTGCAAATTTAAGCATCATTTGGGCAGAATTTTCAATGCATCCTAGTGTTTGTCTTTCATCCAATCATTATCTCTTTTCCATTATGCTATTTTCTTTGTTCCCTCATTTATGCTCAGCTGGTCTTTCACTCTCCATTCCTGTTTTGACATCATTGTTGTTATTACTTTTTCAGTATTTATCTTCTCCTACCACCTCTCATCTGGGCTATTTGATTTGCCCTTTGTTTTATTCTCATCTTCTGGACTGGTCTTGCAAAAGAGATGACTGCACAGCAGGGAAATCTTTCATCTCAATGTTCAGCCAGTAAACAAAACTGTTGAGCTGACTCTCTGGAGTCTTGGGTGTTTTTTTTCTCCCCATCAAACAGAACAAAGTGAAACACGGCAGATTTCCTCAGGTAAGCCTCAGAGCTCTGTCATCTGCCAGGACACTCCTCATAAATTCTTCTCGATGGATCTACACGCTTTGCAATCATAACTCCTGGTTTGCCTTGTTCAATTACCCTGGATTGACAGTGTTGTGCTGTCCACACATCGCATAATTTCGTTTCTTGCCATTTCATAGTCTTTAAAGTACATTTACTGATATTCCTTCCTTTATAAAGCACGCGAGTACATATTCAGATAAAAAGCACTGGAGTTCCATTTTTTAACAAGTTCCAAAGTCTTTCTGCAATGCACATAATCGTACTGAAAGTATTTAGTATTTAAGCTTTTTAAAAGGTAATTCCAGTCAGCTCCTACAGGTAAAACTGAGCATTTCAGCTGTTTAACGTGCTTGTTTTCAGTTGTATCCAAAAATTGCTACCTACAGCAATCCAGTATTTCCTTCCATTTCTTGCTAATGGATTTCAGAGACAAAAGAGGGACTGCTTGAATGCCAACTCCTTTTTAATTTTGTTCTCCTGACAGATTGCTTACTAAGAACATAAAATCAAGAAACATGTGAAATGAAGCTCCAAGTCAAATGACAGGGTTCTGGCCCTACAGATCTGACATCTTACAGTTTGAACTGAGAGGTCATATCTGCAGACACTTTCCCTTCTTGATTAAGCTTTTCTGCTTATTATGTTTTACCATTTCATGAAAAGAAATTTCCTTCTTCCTTTCTTTTTGAGTCTGCTTATGAAAGAAATACACCATTACCTGACCAGAAAAGATAATTCAGACTTGGTGAGAAATTAGGGGTGACTGGCATTTGATTTTGTGTTGTAAGCCTCCTTTCTGGATATCTGTCTCCTTAGGAAACCACCAAAGGAGCTTCCACTAGTCCTACCTGCAAGACAGCTACTTGACTCACCCATTGGTTGGCTTCCCACCAGTGCTTTTATGTAGACACCCAAAGAGAAAGGTCACTTTGGAGCATCCTGATATGGGGAGGTGAAAAAAGCCATTCATACACCAAGGTAGCTGGATATCATGTTGGTCAGAGAACACAGCAGCCTCCAGGCAGTCTGGGGAATCAATTGGTTAAATATTTCATGTTTTCAGGTCACTCAAATCTGAAGTAAATCACAGCCAAGAGTCCTGAAACAAATTTCCAAGATCTCCAGAATTCTCATGCTTGCTAAAAATATACCTTAATATGCACAGCAAGGCATACTTCTCAGTGACATTCAAAGAGGGATAACCTAGGTAACTACAGGCCAGTTAATCTGATTTCACTCTCCAGTAGAGAAATCCTAAAGTTGATATGGGATTCTATTAATGAAAATTAAAGGTAGAAATTAATTAACACCAGTCAATGCAGTTTTATAAGAACAGCTCATGAAACAAAATTGATTTTCTTATTTGACTCAATCAAGTATGTGCCGTTGAGAATATATTCATTAAGGTGTTTGACTTGGTGCTATGTGACAGATGAAAAAAATTAACTCTTTACAATATCAGTGGTACACGTATTAAATGATTTAGAAACAGGCTGGCTGATCAACAAGAGAGATATCAATGAATGTCCTTTCCAACCCTAACTATTCTATGATTCTATGACTAAACATCATCATCAAGTGCAGGTGCTTCTGAAAGGATTCTGCTGGATTTGTGTTATGTGAACCTGCCTACAAATGGAGATCTCTTCAAACTTGAAAAACAGTAACTAGGGAGAGGGCTCATGGGGTGGGAAACCTGCGAGCAGGTCTCCATGAACTTGTAGAATTCTGAGGGTGAAAAAGGAAATTAGAGAATCAGAGTGCTTTGGGTTGGAAAGGACCTTAAGATCATTCAGTTCCAACCCCCTGCCATGGGCAGGGACACCTCACCCTAGGCCATGCTGCCCAAGGCTCTGTCCAACCTGGCCTTGAACAGCTCCAGGGACGGCGCATTTACCACTTCTTTGGGCAACCTGTTCAGCACCTCACCACTCTCATAGTAGAGAACTTGATCTTTATATCTAACCTTAACTTCCCCTAAGTTTGAATCTTGTCCTATCAATACAGCCCCTGATGATGAGACTATAATCCCTAATGAAATTCCTTCCAAAGAATTTCTTTGTATAAGCAAAAAAGAAATCATTATGAGAGAGAGCCAATAAGTTGTAAAAGAAAGCATGTCAGTAATATTGTCTTCCACCTGTTATAACACGCAATAGAAAATTACACTGTTTACAGAAAAGGGACACAAAAAAGCTTGTAACCTAAACAGGGATGCCTTAACAGTATTTGGAGAGGCTGATCAAGGTATCAGTAACTAAAGAGCCTTCTGATCCAGTTGGAAGACTAAATCAGATATTGTCATATCAATAAGTGTGCACAGCATTTTAATAGCAAGGCTGATGACTCGAATCAGAGGTGGTTTTTCCATCCTCTAATATTAGACAGAAAATACTAGATACCTTCCTTGAGGTTTTGTTCAGGCAAACAATAGTGCCTCCACAGTTAAACTTTATGTATAAGTTCTAACATGGAGATAAATAGGCTCTTCCACTTCAGGCGCTGTGGCAACTCACATAAACTAGTTGAGGCATATTTGCACGGTACAGGATAACACGGATAATGAAGATACTTAGAAGTTGTTTGGCTTGGGAGAAATACACAACTTCAGGCAAACCCTTAGGTGATATTAGCCTCATATCACTTCCACACGCAAAAGTATTTCTCTCTTAATATCTCTCAAAAAGTTTCTATACAGTTTGGATAAAGTCTCAAGTACTAAGTTGCTTTCTAAGTGTGGTGCAGAAAGACTGAACAGAAACCACCAAGTGTGAGATTGAGGCTTGAATGAAGATCTCAACTCTCATCGTCATTTTACCAAAGATCCTCCCTAAAATGATCACCTGCCAAAGGCATAGGTCATAATTTGTTAGAAAGAAACTCCAATTATACTACTTGCAGCAGTAGGACATTTAAAAGACAAACCTTTTCCAGCAAATAACCTTGCAGCTTATTCTGTTTCTTTCTGCCATATCAATGCTCTGTGTTTAAGAATTCTCTGCTGTTCTCAGATTAATACCACCCAGCCTATTGCTAATCAAACCATCTTTCTCCTTTGCTCCTTTTAAGTTGAAGCTTATGCAAATTACATCCAAAGAGATATTCTTTGGATTAAGATTCCCCACTGATGGATGGGTAATTCGCTTTCTCTGTGGCAGGTAATGCCACCCTCGCACTTGAACACTGGTTCAATTTTCTTGATCTTCAGTAGTGATGACATCTGTTAGCCTGACTTTATCCAAGCACTGTGCAAGGATTTTGCTATTCCACAGAGCTTATCCATCTGATCTTTGCTGATGCTCTCACAGCTGGAAAGTGCAACATCACTACAATGGTGCTGAATACACCAGTTAGATTTTATAAAAAAAGCCTTGCCTTCCATGGCAGCTATGGGGTAGTGTGAGTTAATCAACAGACCTCCAAAAGACACTAAGGCAAGAGAGACATGGCAGTTGATTGGAACTAGGTAGGGAAACATTTACCATGAATTCACCCGGTGTCATTCCAGGCTGCCATCTGCAGCCTGCAAAATATTATCTCTACAGCCGTAAAGGACCATTTGATGGCTTATTGCCTTATAGCAATAATAAAGAAATGTATTGACAATTATGTGTCTTATGTGATTTTTTTTATAGGTGAAGAAAATTCCTCTTAGAACACCCTCAGAGATGCCCAGACTTCCTCCAAAATGTGGGAATGCCAGTACCTAAATGGTCAAAGACACTCTATGACATTAATGAAATCTCTGCCATGGCTCCATCATTTTCAGAAGAGAAACATAGCATATGGCATTTTTTTTGGGATGTGCAAAGGTTTCCCTTCCATATAATGGACTTCCAGAACTCTGGCAATGAAAAATCAGGTTAAAGAATTCACTTACATGTTTTTTAGTCCTTCCATTGTCCTGGACAATCCAGAAGCAATAATGAACCTAAGTGGTCTTCCACCAGCATGGATCTGCATTCCCCAGATAAAGCCAGTGGAAAGATTCCCTTTGTGCCTTTCCCACTGTTAGTCCATCTCATAGGAATTGAATAATTGCTGGTTTAAATTCTTACCATTTAATCAACATAGCTTGTAGACGTCCCAATCACAGTTAAGAGCCTGTTGGACCTTGGAATTTTCAAACTTACAGTAAGAGTCTATTCCTTTGCACAGATTTCACAATTGCAATAGATATAGGAGTAGCAGAGCAGAAGAGAAGTGAATGAGTTGTCTATGTTATTCGGCAGGTTGAACTAAATTACAGGTCTCTTTTGTTCTCCAAACCATTGCATATTCATCAGTCAGAGCTCCTCTAAAGTGCTTAATGTTCAGTTTTATGAATTCCTGTGGAAACCACTGTCAAAAGTGCAAAAAGCCTTTTGAATACAAGTGGTCTTTCTTCCCTTTAATAACGAAATAACCCAGTTGGGTAGAATGGCCCCCAAAATATATCATTGATGTCTTTCAGAGGTAGTACAGCAATTTAAATACTTTAAATAGCTTTAAATAATACTGTTGGCTGTTTTTACTCCATGTGACTCCAATAGCTGTCGGAGCTTTAGGAAAGTAAGCCTTGAGTTTTTGGCATTGTGCTTTGCACACAGAATCCACCCACTTGCCAATGGAAGGGAAAAGGAAAGGAAAGAGGAAAGCAAAAAAAGAAAGGATTCAGAAATATAAGATCACATGTATTACACTTACAATGAATATGATCACCCCTAGAGAACTTGAGCAATTTACCATTTGTGAGAGAGGTAAGAGGATTGCTCTACCATCTCAAAGGTGGAGACATTTGGAGGTACTGAATAATGAGAGCAACATGACAGCCAATAGATTTGCTTTCATTCTGAGAAGAGAAATGAGACGTGCCTCTTGGGAAGCTAGGCAGCAGATTGTATCAAAGCTTCAATGTGCTATGCAAGTTCCAACAAAAGGTCTTCTTCGCAGAAATGAAGACTGAAGGTCACAAAGGAAAAAGGAAACAGTGAAATCTAAAACTAACAGCTCAGTGCTTATCCTAAAGTGGGATATATTTTTACTTTCATAGGTTGAGAATTTCTAGGCACAAAAGGCAGCAGACCTTGAGCTACTGGGCACTAGAGGTGCACATGAGTATATCCATGATAGGAAATGCTCACATACCAAAAGCTTCAGTTAAGAAAGGCTTTAGTTTCTTAACTTTTTCTCCGTTTTTTCTTATCTTTGCTGTTCCCCCTCAAGAACAGCAATTTGTGAACCCAGCTTTAAGGGTAAAAGAGCTCAAAAGCTTTTGCTGGATAAGGTGTCCCCAAAGCTTGATGTGTTAATGTTTGCCTCCAAATAAGTTCCCCTTTCATTCACACAGAAATAAGTAAATCCACCTCTCCTTCAAAGTGAAATGGACCCTGCTTCGCATTAACATGACATTTCATCGCATACAGCAGGTATCCTCCTACTTACAAGGAAATGTCATATTGAGATAATGTAGCCATTAATATTAATTACAAAAAAATGTATTAATTAAAATTAATGGTAAGTTATTTATCTTCTTTTAAAACTGTATCAGATAGAAATGAGGAGTATGGCTAGCAATATATATGATGATCCTGCATACCATGGAACATGAGATCTCACCCATCAGCTCGAGCTCAGGCAGCCTAACAAACATCTTCCTGATTTGTTCTGTTCCCCTGTTCCAGATTGATTTCCACACTGTAATGGAAGGAGAGAGCATTATGTCATCTCAATTTTTACTTTCAAGCTCAAGACATCATGCGGCATTATGAACTCAAACTTGAGGAACATTGGCCAGGAGTTAATCTGAACCCAAGTTTTTTACAAGCATTACAAAGCGAAATACAGATATATGCAGATTCACTGGAGGTTTTTTGTTAAACCATAGATCCCAGTAATGAAAGAATAAAAAAGCAGCAGCTGTATTTATGAGCCCATTAAAGGAACCGTCTTAGGAAACTGCAGTTAAAGTCTGTTTATCATTGCTCCTGTATACTGCTTCCAGAAGCTTAACTTTAATGAGCTATAAAAAGGAAAACAAACTATTTCTAAACAATTCTCACAATTTAAATAATAATTAACAAATAAATCTAGCAACTATAAAGAAAATAGCAAGTAAGAGATGGAGCTCTAGTTGGGAGAGGATGTGTGCCTGACTGAACAAGGAGGCACAAGTTTAAACTCAGCACAGACAAGAACTAACACATTGATTCCCCCATAGTTACACCAACTCAGTGCAGCTAGAGCCAGGTGACAGCCTGCTCATGTGGAGATCCATGGGCAGAATAAGACTGAAAAGTGGAGGAAAGACTCCAGGTCTGAATTCAGAGAGGGTACAGATGAGACCAGGGGTATCATCCTGCTCCCGATGTAGATTTCCTGAACCATGGACATGGCACAATGACCCCCACCTCTCTGTTCTACCTCAGATCCCACTTACCCTTCTCAGTCTTCATTCCAGCTTTGAACTGTTCCCAATCTACCCTGAGCATTTTCCTTAATTTTGCACTTTCCAGCAGAAATTCTGAGATAGGACTGTGGAGCACACACAGATTCCCTCTGTCTTGAGCCAAAGATGAACCACTCTATAGCTCAGGCAGACATTGTGCTTATTAGCCCATGAATTAGTTTTTTGTTTATGAGTTAGACAGGCTGTAAATGTGGGACAATGGGAGTCTCATGAAGCTCAACAAAGCCAAGTGTAAGGTCCTGCACAGGCTAGAGGAAACTGGATTGAAAGTAGCCCTAAGGAGAAGGAGTTAGGGGCATTGGTGAATGGGAAGCTTCCCATGACCCAGCTTCACTGTGCACTTGAGCCTAGAACTCCCCTGATTAACCTGACACTTGATAACTCACTTTATATTCTCTTGTACCTGCGAGAAACAATAAGCAGTTTTTTCATAGCTGTCTTTTGCAAGTTTTAAAGTTCAATAATATTTGAAGTCAGCTTAGTCTGAGCATTAATGGTCTGGGATGGATTTTGTGCAGTGCCTGGAAATAGACATTTCTTTTTGCAAAAGGTGGTCTTATCAATAAAAAAGTTAGTTGTTGACTTCAACTGATAAGTAATAGAATTGGCAAAAAGGGCATACAACACAAGGGAACAATTTCTCAGACCTCAGGCGTAGCTTAACCACTGTGCAGAGAACATAACATGTAATTCAGCCTACAGGTTCTATTTCACTTATTCTCCTCTTCACAAATTCCTATTGCCTATCTTGGGCATTCCCTGTTACAGTATACTGTTTTAAGATCATCACACTTCTCATCAGCTGTCTTCATCTGTTTGTGAATCTGGACCTTAGTCTATTTTGACCCATTTGTAAACTTCACTGTGTACTTTCTTGCCTCTTTCAGTACCTTAATATTTGCAAAAGTGTGACCTCAAAATGTTGGTCTAATTCCATTCCTACACAAATCAGTGCCAACCAAAATGTTCAAAAAAGAATCAAGTACTTTTTACCTCCCAGAAGCAGCAGTAACAAAAGCACTGTTGAAGCATTAACAAGTACATCTCTGGCTTACATTACAGGGAAGAGAACACATAATGTAACAGGCTGGGAAGAAACATAAAATAAACGATCATGTTAACATTAAAGCAGATCGAATAAGTCACAGAACATTAAATTACTTTGTCTGGCTTTGCACACTCCTCAGGTGCTGCTGGGCTGAAACCCATATGGGACAATTCAGTTTTCCAGGGAAAATACTGCAGCATTGAAAGTTCAAATTTACTCAGTCCTGTGGGATCTGAGACTCTGTAACATTCAAAACACTGATTTCGTACCTGAATAACGTGGATATTGAGTGAGGTGTCTTTCTCTTTACACTAATGAGTCTTTATATTTACAATGCATGCTCCTTGAGAACAAGTCCATAAGATGCTACTTATGCTGAATATTATGCCACCAGGGAACAGTATAATGCAAAGTTCAATTGCAAATGAGGTTTTCAAAGGCAAGGCATTTCCATCATGTCATCAGATATATAGGCAATGAAAAAACATTTACTACCACCTAGATAACAGTGCTCCTTTTGAGCTTTTTCACCCACTGCTGCTAGGCACATTGTCTTGAGTTTGTCAGCTTGATTGTCATTTGTTGCTTATTAGATGTTAAGAACCAGATTTATGTCTGTAACTGTTATTTTAGCTCTTCATTCCCAGTAAGAATAAAAAGTAGCTAAGTATCTAGCTCCTAAAGGAGTTCTATACCAAAAAGTCTTTGTAGGCCTCAGTTTTAATCTTTTGGAGTTAAAATAAAAAGAGGCAATCTATATATTGAACCCAATTAAAATATTGTTTGAGTGCATCTACACTGGAAGCAGTGAGATGCTTAAAAAACTATCAACTTCCTGTATAAATTGGTAGTGCATCATCTTCAAGGAATGGAAAGCACAGTTCCCAGCTTCAAATAGTGGCACAATGAACTCCAAGCAATCTTGAATTAAGGGTCATAAAGGAATTACATAAGGCTCAGATTGCTTGGCTCATACTATTTGGATGTCCCAGTGTTTAGCCAAGAATGTACTGCATGATATAGCAAATGTTATAACATAATTGTAATTTCAAAGATCCGAGGGCTGGAGCACCTTCTGTATGAAGATAGGATGAGAGAGTTGGGGCTGTTCAGCCTGGAGAAGAGCAGGCTGCATGGAGACCTCATCGCAGCCTTCCAATATCTGAAGGGGGCCTATAGGGATGCTGAGGAGGGACTCTTCATGAGGGAATGTACTGAGAGGACAAGGGGTAATGAGTTCAAACTTTGACAGGGGAAGTTTAGATTGGATATGAGGAAGTTCTTTACTGTAAGGGTGGTGAGGCACTGGAATGAGTTGCCCAGGGAAGTTGTGAATGCTCCATCGCTGGTGGTGTTCAAGGCTGGGTTAGATATAGCTTTGGGTGGCATGGTATAGTGGGAGGTGTCCCTGCCCCTGGCAGGGGGATTGGAACTAGATGATCTTAAGGTCCTTTCCAACCCTAACTATTCTATGATTCCATATTGTCTTATAAGATGGAGAAGGCCAAGGCTGTTTTTCTGTTTGATTTCTAATGGGCTCTGCATAAAGGAGCAGAATTCCAGGGACCATTGCATGTATTTTGCATAAGCAAAGAAACCAAATACCAGGATTTGAATAAAAATGTGATTTTTTTTTATTATTTAAAGAAGAAAACAACCAAATTTAGAAAGACCTAATTTTTTAGCAACTTCAGTTGTTTTCAACTCATTTTTCCAGTGCCATGCTTTCTAGTGAGCCACAGCTTCATGAGAAACAAATCAACAATAAATCTGATGTTTCTTGTTCCAAAACAGAAGTTACATTTAAACCAATAAATTACATTTATATTATACTTAGACTGATAAATAGCACCAGAGAGTGTCCTCAGGGGCTGTAATTCAATCAGTTGCACATACAGGTAAACTGCTACAGCAATCACTAGTCATGCTTCTGGCACTAGCCTTATTAGAGCTCACCAGAGTAGTGTTCAGGAGTTAGCATGCACCAAGAATCATTCTCAGTAGAGAGTTTGGATGCAGTTACCTTGTAATAGTGGGCAAGAGGCTTTTATATTATGTAGCTGACTCAGCTCATGCCAGTTGCTCTAATCACCAAAACCAATCCATAACATACTTATTGTACTAGTCAATAGGTAGCCACAGAGTTCAGGTATCTGAGACATACATAAAATATCTTGTTGCAAAAAAATGTATATATATTTTATAAAATTGTATATAAATTATATGTATATAAGAAACATTTGTATTCTGTGATCAGAAGACATTTGTTAACAAGTGCCCTGGGACTATATTTTCATTCATTAATAGAGTATCTTTATCTGATTCATTTCCACTGCCAAAGAATTCCTGTTTAGGAAGGAAATAGCCTGTGTGGATACCTAGTTAAGCAGGCGATACACTAACTGTGGAATGGTGTGTACATGTAAGTTATTTAGAGGATGTTACTGCTGGGATCAACAATGCAGACTTTGGAGTATGTCGTCTTCAGACGGCTTTTATGTCTCTTCAGTTTCAATTAATACATTTCAGTGTCAATAGTTCTTAAGGTATTAGGAGTTTTCCTATGAAGTCTCAACCTTTAGAAGCCCTTGATCACATGAAAATCTTCAATTTTAGTATTGATAATGGATTTTTCTAACTCTTGTGATTTCAGGGAAAAAGTAATGAAAATGCAAGCCTTGAAATCTTCAAAATTGTTAAGAAATAGCAGGGATCTGCTACCTAATCATGATCCTTACTTAACTCAAGGATCAAGGTGAGAGAGGAAATGTGATGTTATTTATGAATGTCAACTAGCATAGCAATGAAACTTAGTCCCAAGGGTATGCCATCCTGATATCTGTTGGAGGGATGGCATGGCTCGGCACAAGCAATCCAGGAGGTTCCATGATTGTGTGGAAGACAACTTGCTTCTGCAAGTAATAGAGGAGCTGATGAGGAGAAGTGCTGTGCTTGACCTCATGCTCACCAACAGGGAAGGGCTGGTTGGAAATGCAACACTCCAGGGCAGCCTTGGTTACAGCGATCGTGAAATGGTCAAATTTGAGATCCTCAGGACAGTGCGAAGGGTGTGCAGCAAACTCACTGCCCTGGACTTCAAGAGAGCAGACTTTGGCCTCTTCAGGAACCTGCTCAGTAAG